>JAJJMA010179073.1:0-16163 GCA_023529015.1 Papaver nudicaule
CACCTACTTTGGCCATAGCCACGCAACGCTGCTTAACTTAACACAACTACGCAACATCTGCATACTACATGAGATATCAAAACATCACACGGGGGGATAACTTTAGGGTTATTGGTTTGGCGGTCTACGAAAGTTAGGAAGAAACTGATGGAGATGATGGGCAGTTATACAAAGGTGGCGCGAGTAGACATGTTCTACACAACTCAAGCAGTTACAGAAACCAACTCATGTTCTCCACTCCTCCACTCTTCCACGACTCCCACCTTCTCTATCGAGAGATCAGGGTGAGTTCAATACTATAATAGAGGCTTCCTCTATCTTCCAAGGCGGAACATTCAGAACACTTGAATATACCAGAGCCTCGGAGAAAACACCTAAGCAATTCAACATAATTCTAGCCTTGGAGATCTCCAGTCACCCTCACGACGGAGATCTTGAACTCTCACACCCAGAAACACGCATTCTCAACCTGATCTCAAGTTTCTTTCACTCTTTCCCTCCCTAGACCAACCTCATCCTCTCTCTGACCGAAGCAAGACGTGAACGGCCATTAACTTGGTTTAGGCTCGTCTTGTTCGATTTTGATCTCGAGCACTACAAAAGTACCTAGAGACGGTACATATGTTTTTCAGGTAAAAACATTTGGCGACCACAGTGGGAGATCAATCTATCGGTTTCAGAAGATTTCCTCAAAAAATGGTTGAACTCAGGGCAGGGTCAGACAACAAAAATCCCAACTCTTCAACTGAAGGTACTGCGACTTCCAGTGCAACACCTACCAGTCCACCCACATTCAGCGTCCCAACATCTAAACCACCCACGATGCTTTCCTGTAACACATATTGTGTCAGCAAACCTTGTCACACCCATCGTCACGCTTACCCCTGGCGTTACCTCTATAAACCCTGATGTTCGAGTAACCCCTACCGTCCCAACAACTCCTGCAGATCCAGATCCATTTAGCACGCCTCGTAGTAACCCCTCTTCTTCGATCAAGATCAAGGATGCCACCTTAAAGGAAAGGGAAGTGCCAAAGAAACTAACCGCGGAGGATGAGCCAAGCAGCAAGACGATCTTACAGAAGACCAAATCAATTTGTCGCTACCCAGATGGAGGTCTTGGATTGTCCCAAAACTCTTGACTACGAAGCCATCGTCAAGCTCACAAGCCAAAGGAACTCTCAGGGCTGCTGCTGGTACTAACCTCACTGTGATGATGAGACGATCCCTACTCAAACGGAGTTTCGACGCGGAAAGAGCCACAACACAAGTATGTCGCTAAAAGACGATTTGGATAGACTACCCAAAGCCCAGAGGAGGAGACGACGCTACCTATTCACCAGCACCAACAACCGTGCTCACACAAAGTATAGAGGATCCCTATCACCAAGAGGGGAGCATCGACACCACTAAGTGCTGAGGCTCAGAAAATTCCCGGAGCCCCACGCTGGAAGAGCCTACAACAATCTTGCCCAGCGTTGGTAAGTGGAGTGAAATGATGAACGCGTTCTACCACAAGTATTTTTCGTACCAGAATAGGATTCAAGATCTCGACTAACAAAACTATAATCGGTGGAGCTCTGCGAAAAGATCCTTGTCTACCGAACCCTCCATGAAACTGCAAGAGATCTGCCACGACTGCACCAGCGCTATTGGAGAGGGCCAAACCCCTAAAAAGCGAAGAGGCTCGTAATACCAACGGTGACAACCTGATGAACAACTAGTATTACAACAACTTACCTTCTGTGAGTGCTATCAGCGAATGGAGTAAGAGGAAGAGTCCAGCTACGGAGGTGACACACCCAAAGCATACGACTTCAAGCTCGCTTTGGAAACTCCAGGTGACAGCAAGGGTCGAAGCGAATCACAACACATGCTGCGGCGCCACGAGTCACGACGACACAAGTTACAGAGCCCTGAGTCATGACGCCACAAGCCATGGCGCCACAAATCACAGCGCCACAACTGAACCTGCATTATTACGGAGTAATGAACCCTTAAGAAGCGAAGGGCCCGTAGTACCCGTGATGACAAAGGATTTATTAACGAATACTAGAGGGGCGGACAACCCCATCGTCACCACCAGGAGAATGACGACGAGACATGGGGACTCCCAAAGTTACCACTGCAGCCAGAAGAGAAGGCGCATCTCTGCTTCGTCCACACCAACCTTCCTATCCAGGAGACCCCTCTCCCACGGGATGCTCCTCACTGGAAGAAGTTCAGAACTTGAACTTTATATCGACTGGATGGTTCCTGAACTCTCTTACAACACTCTCAAACATGCTAAGAGCTCTACAAGGCAGCAAAACGATCGACGACAACTGTCCCTGTCTTGCTAGAGAAGGATCCAAGCAGTTAAGGATTGAGGAAGCTCGTGATAACAGGAGACACGTTAGCAAGCCGGATAACAGGGTATCAACACAATATAACTCAAAGGGTCCCGAACAAGAACGTGACTCAAGCACAAGATGCAGATCTGCAACAACGAGGAGTACGAGGACCGAAGCCTATGCATGATTCCCAGACTCATTATCTTCGAAGAAGTACTAGAGTTATTAGACGTCTGGACAAGAATGGAACAACCAGATTATCCCGATTCGATGATTCTCAACAACTAAAGAGAATGCTCTGCTTACTCGAGCCTTTACCATCTCCGAAAAGCCGATACACGAGAATGTTGAAGGAAGCCGGCGAACAACATATTTCTGCACGAGGAAAGTTGAGCCCAACGAAAGACGTCGATAAGATATCACAGAACATGGTTGGGGACTCCTCACCACAGCCGTTCTTCACTGCACCGAACACTGTTAGGAGTGCTGGCTGCCACGACCCGATCAATGATGAAATCTCGTCAAAGGAACATAAGACACAACATATATGCCCCTGTCACTACCAAAGCACTTCATCATCATGGAAGGACCTACTCGAGCAGAAACATCCATGCAGCGGAGGACTATCCACTACAAATCCTTTGAAGGAAGGAAGATCCAAAAGGAAGAACCTCAATCAACACCGACATCACTACCAACGCCTCTACAGAAACCTGAAAGCCGCCATGGATTCCTTGTTACAAGAGTTTTCCAAAGAAGCAGAAATAAGCTTACTACTTAAACAACGAGATCGTGTACACGCCTACCGAAACCTTTGAGGAACCTCCGTACACCGAGATTCATATCTTTGCAGAACCTTCCCTGTAGCAGTGCCACCGAGTCTTTATTTTTCGATCAAGATGGCAGTATCATGGTCATGGCGCTCCTCTCAGCTATCACTAGCAACGAGTATCCAACATCCTTAGGTGGCAACCTAGATCCAAAAAGATGACAGAGTGGAGTGTTCCAAGCGCAAGGACTTCAAAAGACGTGCCAATAGATGGAGAATGGGAAAGACTTCCTACGTAATATATGTTCACTTAAGATTCTACCACAACATCATCACGAATCATCAATGAGGAGCAATCACCACTCCGAAATCAGAGTTAAAGCCTCTGGAGCAAGCGGTGTGCGAGCAAGAATCTTAATACGGGGATTAAAGGTATTTCAAATTCTCGAATACCTTCACAAGACCTTCACAAGTTTCAAATTCTCGAATACCTTCAACCATAAAATATTCTCATGGCTCTACAGTCGTGGAGCCACAAGATACCTTCTACCAAAATTATCTCCGTGATTCCGCATTCGTGGAGCCACGAAACACCTTCCATTAAAATTATTCTTGTGGCTCCGTGCTCATGGAGCCATGAAACACCTTTCACAAAAATTCCCACAGCGCCACAAAAGAGAAAACCACCTTTCCCCCTAAGATGCCTTTTATAATACGATGTTTCCCTAACCTTATCCTCACCAGATGATTCTACCACCATATATCCTTTGTGACTCCACAAAATGTCCACCTAGCCTTCATTAACCCTCCGGATCAACGCCATTACCTGCAGCCTCAGCGTTAGAGTTACCAATCAAATACTATAAACCATGTTATGTAGAAGTTATTTTATCTTTGGGTCACAAGGAGCAAACCTACTCTAGAGACAAACAAAGGTGCTTTCACACACCAAGTTCGATGTACGACGGCCTTCATAAAAACAAGAAACGCAGAAGATTGTTAAAAGATCTGAAGGTGAATTTTGAACATCATTATCCTTCTGGTGTCTACTATTATGTGCTAAAATTTAATAGCAACCCAGTTCGCAGTTTAAGGGATATGGCGCAGACACTACAATACATGACGAAGTAAGTGGACATAATGTACATATGAAGCCAAAACGATTGCTGCGGAAATCTAGTGAGGAATTTTTGGGTGAAATTCGTACACAAACTCTATTCTAATGTCTACAACTATGTGGTAAATTTCATACTATAACTCCATGTGGTTTGAGAAATATGACGTGAACATTGGGAAAAGAAAAGCTCTCAGAACTTCTTGTGCCAGCAATTTTCGTTGTGAAGAAGTAGACGGTTTGAGAAATCCACAAGGGATTTTGGAAAGAATTTTGGACACAATCTTTCTCTGTATGTCTCCCAGCAGATGCTAAAATTTCATGCTAATCCAGCAAGGGAATTGGGAGATAAGACACAAACACTACAGCACACGCGAGACGCGCAGTCAGGAATCATGTGTAAGACCACGTCAAGTACTGCGGAAAATCTACGAGGGGCCTCAAAGATATTTTTGGACAAAATACTCCCCTGGATGTCTACTACCATGTGTCAAAATTTCATAATGATACAACAAATGAGTTAGGAGATATGACGCAAACACCAAGAAACACGCAAGACGCGGACTGTCAGAATTCACGACGAAATACTCCTAGAACTTTACTACTCAGTAAAGACGGCGAGGTAAACATCTTCATCAAGTAGTTCACCTATTTTAACTCTAACACCCTCTTCAACAACTGGGGACTTGGCGCAATCATCGTGCTTTGGAGGAATTCTCTATAAGGGGATACCGAGGGTATGGGATCCCCACAATAAACACGTTAAGAGGATATATAAGACGCGAAGGCACATGTTCTACACCAAAACGGGAGACGTTCAGATCTACGTCAAGAACAAGAATGCGATCGACTTCCCCATTGTCTCTCTACCAACTGCTACAGCAGACTACCGCTGGATTGGTCATTATCTCGTAAAGCGTCAGTGCTCCACCTCACTCAGCACTACAGATTCAACTTTGAACATCAATAGCCGCTTCTTGCCTACTGGAAAGTACGTCACCCGAGCTTACACCAAAGGCGCTGCTCCGGAAATCAGCTGATTGCAGAACCACCCGCCAAGTGGAGACGATCAAGAAGGAACAAGGACTTAGCCTAAGCCTAAGCCTAAGCATGTATTCAAGAAGGAACAAGGACTTACCCTAAAACAAGTAAAATCTTTCCTTTTCTTTTCCTGGCTAAAGACCTAGCCTAAGCATGTATTCACATACATAATACTGGGGACCCCACTAAGCATATTATTCCCTTTTTGGAAAAGCTTCCCTCACGAAAGTTGTTCGTATGCGTGTTTTCTATAACATGCTAAAAGGGCTTGATTTTTAGAGGAGTCTACTGGCCGAAATGAATTTTAGACTGAACGACGCGCAGTCTGAAATGCTCCTGGAAGTTTTCTGAACGCGACTTGATACGTGGATTTGACCAACCTAACGAGCTTTAAATCCATATTTTCTTTCGCGGGATGAAAGCTGGTTGTTTTCTCTTCGAAAATTAGGGTCAACCACTGAAAACCGAAATCGGATGAAGATTCTACGGCGATTCTCGTACAATGACCAGTAACTGAAATTTTCTGACGGGAATTCTATTCGAATCCTATCCCCACGACAACAAGTAACCTCATGGGATGTGTTCGAGGGAGAAAATACAGGTCACACATTTGTGACGGACAAGCAACGACAAAGTCATTCAACTTATGCTCACCCTGGAACACTCACGGTTTCATGCTGCGCAGGGGACTAAATGTTGATGGTGGTTTTTGGTGAGAAAATTACAAGAGTAATTTTGCATCAATTCCTAGCATGTGGCTGTGGCTTAGAGAGGCGACAAGGATGGCTCAAGGGCAGGTATGAATTTATTTATAATAGGGATATGAGAATTGGCCACTATAGCCCCACCTAAATCTCACTGCGATGGTCTAGTAACATGGCCCCACACCCTACTCTTGTTTGCGGTCGGTCTAATACCGACCCTACTATTATTACGCGGTCATAGCTTAGGATATGGCCCACTATTGTCCTTGCGTCCATGGCTAGCGCCATGGCCCACATCCTTGTTTGCGGCGGCCAAGATGACGGCCCCATTATTATTACGCGGCCATAGCTTACTGTTATGGCCTGCACTATTGTCCTTGCGTCCATGTTTAGCGCCACGGCCCACATACTTGTTTGCGGCCGGCCCCATTATCATTACGCGGCCATAGCTTATTGCTATGGCCCGCACTATTGTTCTCGAGGCCATGGCTAACGCCATGGCCCACATTCTTGTTTGCGCCGGTCTAATGCCGACCCCACTATTATTGCACGGCCATAGATTATAGTTATGGCCCGCACTTTTGTTCACGCGGCCATGGTCATGGTCCCACTCCTAATTCTACTCGGTCATGGGATCAAATCCTAATTTGTTTCGGCCATGCTTAGTGCCATGGCCCACATCTTAATTCTTAGGTCATTACCTAGTGTCATGGCCCACATTCTTTTTCATAGGACATGTCTTGCAACCATTCCAAATCCTAAATTTTAGGTTACAACCTCATTGGTTCCATAACGTTTCCCTTTTTCTAATCAAATTCGGAAATCTGACAGATTACGAATTACTATAAAGATCGTGGGATAGGGTCTAATCCTTAAGGATTTAGGAAAAACTTCATTCATGAAAGTTGTTCATTTGCAAGTTTTCTATGACATACTTTAAATTCATGATTTTAGGAAATATAGGCTGATCTGGGAGATTTTTAGAGTAAATGACGTGCAAACTGTCTAGAAAACTGACCATGGTCTAACGCCATGGTCCATCCCTATACATCCTATAGTCTACTTCCTACTAAGATTATTATGATATGTAAGATATCTTATTATTATTCATGTATCCGTCCTTTGGGTCTTGAATTGGCAATGCTCATGCATTTTTTGTTATGGCTACGATGTGTTAGCATAACTGGCTTTTCTCCTGATTATAGACTGCTTCTATAATCAGTGCTACATATCTTAATCGTGGCTCATGGCTATGACTTATTATTATTTTAGGCATTCTTATGCCTCTACTACTCAGGGAATTGGTGCTCTATACGCCACAAGCCAATTTCCCATATGTAAGGCATACGAAGAGTCATATTTATTTGACCATTGCCCCAGAGGGTTGCTGAAATCCCCTCAGTCTAAATGGCGATTGCATAGCTCAATTCTTAGACTATTCTTATTGGTTTAAATGGCGATTGCCCGGTTTAATCCTTAGACCATTCTGAGAGGAATGGCCCACCTCCAGAAAGCCTGAAAGAGATGCACAAGCTTATCGCTTAACTCTCTATTTTACATGCCAAGTCATAAGTTTACCAATAAATGGTACGGCTTGCATTTAGTCAGCTTTGACTTAACAAGTATTCAATACTTAAAAAATCTTACGAGAATCAAGTAAGTTACATGGGGGGATATTCTTTAGGGTTTTGGTTTGGCGGTCTACGGCACGTGTGATTGCAACGGCACAATCACTCAACGGGAAAGAAACTAAGTCGTGTGAACGTTGCTAGAAAGATGGGATGAGAAAGTGGGTTGTTAGTATTCCCTAATTATTAGGCGCAAGACTCTTAACAGGTGGTCTCACTCTCCCACTCTTCCACTTCTTCCACTTCTTACGAGATCAGTTGGAATTTTATTGCTATAAATAGGTCACCCGACTAGTTTGGCAATCAGGTTAATCAGAATCAATTAAGTGCAGTACAATCAGTTCATCTTATCGATAATTCATTCAGCATTCAATATCTAGTGAGAACTGAATACCATTCTTGCTTCCTTAAGCATTATTTTAGCAACTTTATTTACAAATAACAGTAATCATAGCAATTCTCTGATCTCATCTTTCTTGGCTTCCCTCCCTTAAACCAACATTATTTCCTCTTCTTGTAACTGAAGCAATACTCGAACGACCATTTCTTGGTTTAGGCGAGTCTTGTTCGATCTTGACCTCTCGAATACCATTACAATCTTTTATTACATCATCACACTTCACACTTTACCCCTCGGATTCTCTTTATTGTTTTACACCTAAAACACTAAGATACCAAATAAGTTTCAAGATATTTTTAATAGATAGGTGGATATAGTAATTTTTGATATTCTTCCATATGTCTATGCATATAATTGATCTTAAAAATTTTAGTAATATTTTATCTCACCCGATGAAAGTGTAAGATATACAAACGCATAACAAATGACCATTGGAAGCGGATATCTAGAGAAAACAAAGAATTAATCTAGAATTTAAAAGAAAAAAAATGCAGATAGAGACATGAAAACTTATCAGGTTGTCGAGAATCCAGTAGCGTCCATGCGAAAGGGATGAAGAAGCAACCATACTAAAGGTTGCCTAGTCCGGTTAAGACGTGCCTACAAATGGTGCCCCAATCTCTATTCTTGAACCCAACTACATTGGGCACACTTATTTTTGATCCATAATGGATGTTTAAGGTGCATTAAAAAGATTTAGTAACCGGACTATTAAAATATGTTTATATCCTTACCCTTATTTCTTTTTACATATTGTCATTTCTCCCAAGAAAAATATCTTGTCTCCGACTTGTGAAATTCTTTATTCCCTCGTATTAGTTTCCATACAAGCTATCATTGACCATTAGGTTTTTGGTTGATCAAATGTGAAAATTTTGGAAATTAGGTTATTGGGGTTAAAATCAATCGGCAGGTTAGTGACTTACTTCCAACAACTTTTGTATTAACCAAACAACACCGGGTATCTAATAAAAGAACTGTTATTTCAGGATAACTTTTTCGGTCGGTTCTCTTTATTAAATTCAATGCATTATGCTTTAATACATAAGATATGTTTTCATGATCTGAGAGCTTCTCAAGGATGGAATTAACCAGTAATGTGATGACCAGTTTAAGATGGTGCTTCTTGAAGTACGGTTCAAGATTGACAAAGCCAATGAACTAACTTAATTCTCAGAATAACCACAAGATTGAGAAAAACATCAGTTGAAAAATGAATTTTCAGTGAGAGTCTCTATATATGCGACAAGCATGAACAAGGATACAAGCATGAACAAGGATACAACACTGGCCCCAAAAAATAAACAAACATATAAATGCAGTGAAAATTCGAAACAAGCTCTAGAAGCACTAAAGTCGTTGATCTAGGATGATCACTTACCTGATGAATTAGTAGTAGTTGTGGTGCACGAGATGCAACAGATGATGATGACGACGAAGGAAATGTGGAGAATGCATCTCTCCATCTTTCAATTTTACTTAATCTCCATGTTGAGTAAGGGTCACTGGATGAGCGAAAGCGATATGAACATTTGAGATTAAATTTCTTTTGATCAAGAGGAAAAAATGTTCCTCTTTCCCTTCAAACTTTACATTTTGGCTATTCGCCAAAGTTGCAGTTTACTTTTGGTGTTGAATTTATTTTTTTTTCATTAACCTTGATGGTTAAATGTTAGTAGATAGTAACCTCCATTATGCACCTGGTAGTTTGATTTCGTATAATTTATATAATGTGTTTATTCTCTTAATAAGAAAATATGAATATGAATGTATGCACAATGTTTGTCTACAGTGATACTGTAAGTTATTGTACCACATGTTAATTTTGTGAAGTGTTTATTAAGTTAAAAGAATTGGTTTCATGGACTTGACAAAGTGGAGTTCATAATTGTTGAGAAATTTAAAGACCTCTTGAAGAGTCATCCAGATTATATTAGTGTGGTTTATGCAACTTTAATGTTACGGCGTTATGCCAAAAAACTCCGAAATTCGGTAGGTCGAATATTGGACATAGACCTAGGCAATTCTAATTTAAGTAACGCACCAAAATAATACAAATCAACAAGGTGTTATTCTCAGTATAGTCATGCATTTCTAATATAAGAGCACACTTACCAAAGGGTATCATTTGATGGCCGCGTCTTCTACCTTGTGTTCATTTCCTTCTTTACTAATCTAGATATGTGACAACTTGTTGTATAGTTCTTTGGCCATTTTTTAAACTAAAATTCATGAAAGAAGAGTTAAATCTTAATAAAAATAAAAATGATTTAAAACAGGTTCTAAATTTACTGCAATATTAAATGCTCGACAGAAATTCCAAATAAACTGAATCCTCCCAATTGTGGCTATAACAACGGTAAGATCCTTTACGAAGAATAACTTATCGTATACCTTTGTTATTCTACAGGTATCACAATAGCTTGGCCAACGTCAGTTTTACTACCCCCAGTGACAGTGTCTTTTAATTCAAAACCCGAAATTTCTTGATTGACTTTGATTCAACAGCACCACCAAGCCTCTCAACAGATTTCATTTTGCCAGCCCTCTCACTTTTCTTCTCTTGTAATGTAGCATTTTCATTGTCAGGGGCCACCACTTCAGTAGTTTCTCGTTGTTTTTCCTTTACATTTTTTTCTTCCACTACATCCTTTTTTCGTAGACCCTTTTTTCATCGTAGTTTCTTCAACTTGTTACGCTTCTTTCTTTTTATCTTCATTTATTTGTGCTTTTTCATGTTGTTTAATCGAACTTTGGCTTACCTTGTCAGCGTGACCAATCACTTTCTTTAATAAATCTCTCTTTTATCATAGTAACACTAACAGATTTCTTAAGAGATATCGACCTTTCTGCCCCTTAGGTTGAATAATGCATATTCTTGAACGGCCCCCAACTTCACGATCTTTTTCTTCCAAAAATGCAATTAGCTCAACCTGGTGAGTAGCTATGTTGATGAATATATCCATATCAGAAATCCCATCTTCGGTGGATGACGACCCATCATGATATTTTACTTTCAAGTAAGATGGAGTCGGGTTCATAACTTCATCAAATAGAAAGTCGTCAATCGAAATATCGCACACTGGAGTTGGAATTGAGTTTAGACTATATAGGAAAACAATTGAAGTTAGAATCCTGATCAACATTTGTACCCCAGTCATACCTGGATTCTATGTTGAATTCTATAGAAAGCCGGTTTGGGTTCAGTATGTCTATCAGAATGTACCACCTATCTGCTTCCGCTGCGGTTTTGTTCAATTATACTGATAAGGAATACAAGTCGGGTTTAAAGAGAATGAGAAAACTATTCCCATTATTTCCATTGGTTAAGTTAGGGATAGCAATGAGAAGATTTAAAAAAGATGCTTTGTAACTGTCTCTAGCTCCTCATGTTCTTGGTGACCCTCCTGCCTATCCCACTACTCAAGAGGCTAAGCCTTTTCTTAGTTCTGACAAACATTGGGACTCATGTCAACACTGAAGCATGGTTCTAAGCAGTGGATCTTTAATTATACTACACATACTACACTACCATCGAACTTGAAGACTGACAAAGGGAGAGCTTGTTCATTGACAGCTTTGTTGAGAAATCTGATTATAAATGGTTGCCTTTGATGAACCCTTCACCTATGCCGTCAGCCCCTCCATCAAGCATTCAAGTAAAGGATAAACATGTGACTACTACACCATTGCCACCGATCGACGACAGTCAGAAACTGCGAAGACAAGGAGACAAACTGATTGACTTCTATTCAATGAAGATTTGGTAATGTCAGGGGTATCTTTATCTAGAATTGGAATGAAAGAGGAATTTTCAAATTTCTGTTACGAGTCTCTCAATCGAGCCAAATTCGATCAATTCCTTTCGAGACCGCCTTCTTCAACCATGTTTTCATCACACCTCAGTGACCTCGACTACTTGACAGACCCAAACCATGGAGACTTTCCAGGGTTCTTTCTTAAGGAATATATTGACAAAATGATGATCTTTCTCGCCAATCCAGACGCTAACATTTGTTTGTTGGTGTCTTTGATCAGTGGTATTCCGAGAGTCATTGTTAACTGCTCTCACACCGAAGACAAGAAAGAGGTGGGGTTTATGTGGGCATTCCAGCGTCTCATTCTCAAGGTAACAACACAGTTAATTTTGATCGTTGCAAAATCAACATCCAAAATGCGCATACTCAAGTCAATAACAATGACTCCAATACTGCGCAAGAAGGTAAATCCTCTGTCCCGCTGCTGAAAACATATTCCAGAAGGGGAAGAGTAGATACACTCAATGCAGACTCAAACATTGAAGAACATTAGGGGGAAATACTTGCACACATGCCTCCTTCAAAATCAAAGAAAATTGATCAAGGAAAACAGATTGAAAGTGATGATACCTCGTCTTGTTTCCACAAAGATTTCACCGAGTCAGCATCAAATTCTTTCTCTAATGTAAGGTCAGGATGGAAACTTTCGGTCCCTGACTTTAAGACTGATGAGGATCAAATTCAAGAGAATCTCATTCCGGAAATGCGAGTGTTTGGTGGAAACCAACACTCGCATAACAAATGAAGAACTGGGGTTGGAACTATCAGGTCCAATCTCTTCCTCTGATAATTCCTCAGCTAAGGGCTTATTCCCTTAAGTTCTTGAAGTTAGGTTGGAGTGCAGGTTTTTTAATTTGGGATTGCCTTACCCTCTGGATTTTTCCTTCTTCCGTCGATGTTGGACTAGTTCTTTGGTTTCGGTGTTGGGTACTTTCAAAATTCTGGGCATCTCAGCTGGGTTGTCCGCCTTGAAGATCACCTGGTATTCACACCACATGGACTCGTGGTGCAATGAATGTCGTTATTCGTCTTGTGCTTTTCTTTTGGTTGGAGCAGTTCCTGGGTGTTTGGTTCTCATTCCTCTTAGTTGCACTTATTATGTTGTCTTTTTTCTTGTAATTTTACTTCTTTGTTGTATGAAATCTAGGAAGTCTACTAGGTCTGTTGAGGTCCAGTGTCTCAATCTTTGGACATGGTCTGAATTTGTAACATCTTATATGTACCTCACCTACTACTAAATAAAAGTTGACCTGATTTTCAAAAAATTGAAAGTCGTCATTTATTTTTAAGCATGACCTCGCTTGTTTTCCTGATAATATCTCAAATTTATTTAAACATGTACCAGATCCCCGTTTCCCACATTATAATTATACATTCCCAGTACAAAATCACAGCTATCAGAGGGATATTTTTTTTTGCCACCCCTTGCTCTTCTGTTTTCATTAATTGAGCTATCTCGGCTCTTGTTATATATCTCTTTTAGTCGTTTTTCTATCTAAAGTTCATATAAACCATAGTTAAATCTTAATAGAATAAAAAATATTTTATTTTAATAGATTAGAATAAAATTAAATCAAGTGATAAACTTACATCAAGATTAACTGCTCGACAGACATCCCTAGTAAACTGTATTCTTCCAGTTGTGCCTATAGTAACGATACGATTCTTTACGAAGAATAACTTGTCGTATACCATTTTCTTACCTTTGTTATATCTTGTAGTTTTGCCAGATTTTGAGGATGTTCCACCGGTGTCAGATTCAACACAATAGCTTGGCCACCTTCAGTTGTATTACCTCAAATGACAGTACCTTTTATTCCAAAACGTTGGAATTTCTTGATTGGCCTTTATTCTTTCAAAACAACTTCAGTTGTTTCTTGTTGTTTTTCTTTTTCAACTTTTTCTTTGACTACATTATTATTTCCTAGATCCTTTTTCATTGTAGTTGCTTCAACTTGTTATGTTTTATTTTTTGCTTTTATTTTCCTTTATTTGTGTTTTTTCATGTTGTTCAATCGAACTTTCGCTTACCTTGTCAGCCTCGACAGTAATTTTATCTCCCTCACCCGTAACTACTAATCAGAAAGAAGTTTCTTGCGTAGAAAGCTTGATCTAATAAGAAAGTGTCATCACCTACAAGTAAAGTAAAACAAACAACATTGCTAAGTACTTAATAGCTATATTTAGTCGAGCAATTGAAGTATGACCTTGACATCAAGTTAACATACATAACTTGAATATAAGAAAATAAAAAACTAATTACATTACATGCTTAACATAATCACCCTTTTTCCAAATAAAAATCTGCAATTTACAAATCTAAAGCAAAGTTGACATACTTTGAAGATAACGACAAATCTAACCCCAAGACTGCAAATGAGGAGATAGACAAGTTGAGGAAACATCTGGAAACCCTTAACAAGATTTATGATGACAGTAATTTACAAAAAAAAAATGTTTACCAAAAAATAAAAAGTCGAACTTTTATACTGATTACAAGAAGGAAAACAAACTTACTTACATAGAAATTTTAAGCGTGGACTAATATGAAACTCGGTAGAGATAAGTCTGGAAGATGTTCATGGCGTTAAAAAAAAAGGTGATTTTTTTGGAAGTGGGTTTGTGTTTCACTCCTTGTTCCCTCGCGTCGTTCCTCAGGCTCAAATAATGCTTAATAGAATCCTACTAATATTAGATAGAACAAAGAAAGAAGACATAAAGATATTTTTTTAAATACTACTTAATTACTAACAGTAGATCGAACATTACAACAACAGAAGCTAATGCTTCATAAATAAAACTGAAACTAAGAACAACAACAACACAAAGAGTCTAATGATTCCATCGAAATTAAAAAAAAAAAAAAAAAAAAAAAGAAGAACAACGACGCAGTAACACAGAGAAGCTATAATGCTTCAACAACAATAAAACACAAATGGTTCACCTTCATTTTATTTTCTTTGGAACCAACAGAACCAGAACCACCACCACCACCATAAACACCACCACCAATCCCTCCTCGTAGATTTTTGAGCGGAGGCCATTGACTCTCCTTTTTCTTCGGATTTTTTACTTTTCCTTTGTTGTGTCTCCAGTGCTCATTGTCTACTCTAGAATGATCTTTTTATTTTCTTCGTTTTATCAATCCATATCTCTATCTCAAGTTCACTCTGTGATTGATAAAATCAATTTATCTTTCAATTCTCTTCATTCTTAATTAATATTCTAGGGTTTGTATAAGAAAACTTCATACTCATGGATAGTGTAGGGTGTGCAACACTCGATTTCTTTTCCAAAGGGATTCCAAAATCTCTTTACGAATTTGGTATGGCACGTAAACCTAAGTAAACAATGTCTGACTACTTACTTATTCATTTCTACTCCGCCTTTACTTATCCAAATAGAATCATTTCTCATAAGTTCATCCTTGCTTGTTATAATCAAGAAAAAGATTCGATCTTGCTTGAGCATGTAATCATTTGAAATTTATGAAGCTTCTTTTAATGTTGTCAATCAAAAGGATGCATGCTATTTATTGGAACCATGTATTTCAAATCTTTGTGGCATCAGTTGGGAATCAAAATGTGAAATGAATTAAATTTGATACTCTCATGCGTGAGATACTAATTTATCGACTTAGTTTTGAAGAATGAGTAAGTATCTAAATACGTTTTCATTATTTTTGGACGACTTAGTTTTAATTAATTTTCTTAGTCATAATAACTTATAATTCGTTATGTGTTTTCAGAAAATGATGGCTTTTATTTAATATTTTGAAACCAAAGGCAAACAATCAACTAATGATGATTGTTGTGATATCTTCAAAGGCCATGTTTCAGGATATATTCAACCAAGATTTTGACTATGCAATGCACGTACATAGTGCTATAAAGTATGAGCTAGTTTATAATTTTTATGTGCTCTATGAGCTATGTTATATTTTTTGTTCCAATGTAATGTTAAGAAATCTTAAAAGAAAATCTTTTGTAATGATATGAACTATTTTCATAATGCCACAGATTGTTTGGTGTAATATGACTACAATTGGAAGGGTATTGATCGAAGGTGTATGCAGATTGAAGTCATCATTGTGCTTGAATGATTATCCAATATTTTGTACCATTTTGATGTGTCTAGAATCGATATACATATTAATATGTATACCTGCCAATATTTTGTTTTTTGGACATAATTGAGTTTCGTTAAATAAATAGAATATACACTAATGTTTACACATATTTGAAACTAGTACAGTTAGATTTTACAAAAGATCTTTTCAAAATATGAGAGCTTTATTATGTATTGTAGTTATCACTAAATGTAGAAGGATGTGTATATTTCCAACCAAACAACATCA
>JAJJMA010179073.1:16173-30630 GCA_023529015.1 Papaver nudicaule
TGATGTTGTTTGGTTGGAAATATACACATCCTTCTACATTTAGTGATAACTACAATACATAATAAAGCTCTCATATTTTGAAAAGATCTTTTGTAAAATCTAACTGTACTAGTTTCAAATATGTGTAAACATTAGTGTATATTCTATTTATTTAACGAAACTCAATTATGTCCAAAAAACAAAATATTGGCAGGTATACATATTAATATGTATATCGATTCTAGACACATCAAAATGGTACAAAATATTGGATAATCATTCAAGCACAATGATGACTTCAATCTGCATACACCTTCGATCAATACCCTTCCAATTGTAGTCATATTACACCAAACAATCTGTGGCATTATGAAAATAGTTCATATCATTACAAAAGATTTTCTTTTAAGATTTCTTAACATTACATTGGAACAAAAAATATAACATAGCTCATAGAGCACATAAAAATTATAAACTAGCTCATACTTTATAGCACTATGTACGTGCATTGCATAGTCAAAATCTTGGTTGAATATATCCTGAAACATGGCCTTTGAAGATATCACAACAATCATCATTAGTTGATTGTTTGCCTTTGGTTTCAAAATATTAAATAAAAGCCATCATTTTCTGAAAACACATAACGAATTATAAGTTATTATGACTAAGAAAATTAATTAAAACTAAGTCGTCCAAAAATAATGAAAACGTATTTAGATACTTACTCATTCTTCAAAACTAAGTCGATAAATTAGTATCTCACGCATGAGAGTATCAAATTTAATTCATTTCACATTTTGATTCCCAACTGATGCCACAAAGATTTGAAATACATGGTTCCAATAAATAGCATGCATCCTTTTGATTGACAACATTAAAAGAAGCTTCATAAATTTCAAATGATTACATGCTCAAGCAAGATCGAATCTTTTTCTTGATTATAACAAGCAAGGATGAACTTATGAGAAATGATTCTATTTGGATAAGTAAAGGCGGAGTAGAAATGAATAAGTAAGTAGTCAGACATTGTTTACTTAGGTTTACGTGCCATACCAAATTCGTAAAGAGATTTTGGAATCCCTTTGGAAAAGAAATCGAGTGTTGCACACCCTACACTATCCATGAGTATGAAGTTTTCTTATACAAACCCTAGAATATTAATTAAGAATGAAGAGAATTGAAAGATAAATTGATTTTATCAATCACAGAGTGAACTTGAGATAGAGATATGGATTGATAAAACGAAGAAAATAAAAAGATCATTCTAGAGTAGACAATGAGCACTGGAGACACAACAAAGGAAAAGTAAAAAATCCGAAGAAAAAGGAGAGTCAATGGCCTCCGCTCAAAAATCTACGAGGAGGGATTGGTGGTGGTGTTTATGGTGGTGGTGGTGGTTCTGGTTCTGTTGGTTCCAAAGAAAATAAAATGAAGGTGAACCATTTGTGTTTTATTGTTGTTGAAGCATTATAGCTTCTCTGTGTTACTGCGTCGTTGTTCTTCTTTTTTTTTTTTTTTTTTTTTTTAATTTCGATGGAATCATTAGACTCTTTGTGTTGTTGTTGTTCTTAGTTTCAGTTTTATTTATGAAGCATTAGCTTCTGTTGTTGTAATGTTCGATCTACTGTTAGTAATTAAGTAGTATTTAAAAAAATATCTTTATGTCTTCTTTCTTTGTTCTATCTAATATTAGTAGGATTCTATTAAGCATTATTTGAGCCTGAGGAACGACGCGAGGGAACAAGGAGTGAAACACAAACCCACTTCCAAAAAAATCACCTTTTTTTTTAACGCCATGAACATCTTCCAGACTTATCTCTACCGAGTTTCATATTAGTCCACGCTTAAAATTTCTATGTAAGTAAGTTTGTTTTCCTTCTTGTAATCAGTATAAAAGTTCGACTTTTATTTTTTGGTAAACATTTTTTTTTGTAAATTACTGTCATCATAAATCTTGTTAAGGGTTTCCAGATGTTTCCTCAACTTGTCTATCTCCTCATTTGCAGTCTTGGGGTTAGATTTGTCGTTATCTTCAAAGTATGTCAACTTTGCTTTAGATTTGTAAATTGCAGATTTTTATTTGGAAAAAGGGTGATTATGTTAAGCATGTAATGTAATTAGTTTTTTATTTTCTTATATTCAAGTTATGTATGTTAACTTGATGTCAAGGTCATACTTCAATTGCTCGACTAAATATAGCTATTAAGTACTTAGCAATGTTGTTTGTTTTACTTTACTTGTAGGTGATGACACTTTCTTATTAGATCAAGCTTTCTACGCAAGAAACTTCCTTCTGATTAGTAGTTACGGGTGAGGGAGATAAAATGACTGTCGAGGTATATGAAAACAATGAGATTGATTAGCCTGAGAAGGCAAATGAAAGTTTGATTGGAAAGAAAGAGATTGGTCAGGCTGACAAGGTAAGCGAAAGTTCGATTGAACAACATGAAAAAACACAAATAAAGGAAAATAAAAGCAAAAAATAAAACATAACAAGTTGAAGCAACTACAATGAAAAAGGATCTAGGAAATAATAATGTAGTCAAAGAAAAAGTTGAAAAAGAAAAACAACAAGAAACAACTGAAGTTGTTTTGAAAGAATAAAGGCCAATCAAGAAATTCCAACGTTTTGGAATAAAAGGTACTGTCATTGGAGGTAATACAACTGAAGGTGGCCAAGCTATTGTGTTGAATCTGACACCGGTGGAACATCCTCAAAATCTGGCAAAACTACAAGATATAACAAAGGTAAGAAAATGGTATACGACAAGTTATTCTTCGTAAAGAATCGTATCGTTACTATAGGCACAACTGGAAGAATACAGTTTACTAGGGATGTCTGTCGAGCAGTTAATCTTGATGTAAGTTTATCACTTGATTTAATTTTATTCTAATCTATTAAAATAAAATATTTTTTATTCTATTAAGATTTAACTATGGTTTATATGAACTTTAGATAGAAAAACGACTAAAAGAGATATATAACAAGAGCCGAGATAGCTCAATTAATGAAAACAGAAGAGCAAGGGGTGGCAAAAAAAAATATCCCTCTGATAGCTGTGATTTTGTACTGGGAATGTATAATTATAATGTGGGAAACGGGGATCTGGTACATGTTTAAATAAATTTGAGATATTATCAGGAAAACAAGCGAGGTCATGCTTAAAAATAAATGACGACTTTCAATTTTTTGAAAATCAGGTCAACTTTTATTTAGTAGTAGGTGAGGTACATATAAGATGTTACAAATTCAGACCATGTCCAAAGATTGAGACACTGGACCTCAACAGACCTAGTAGACTTCCTAGATTTCATACAACAAAGAAGTAAAATTACAAGAAAAAAGACAACATAATAAGTGCAACTAAGAGGAATGAGAACCAAACACCCAGGAACTGCTCCAACCAAAAGAAAAGCACAAGACGAATAACGACATTCATTGCACCACGAGTCCATGTGGTGTGAATACCAGGTGATCTTCAAGGCGGACAACCCAGCTGAGATGCCCAGAATTTTGAAAGTACCCAACACCGAAACCAAAGAACTAGTCCAACATCGACGGAAGAAGGAAAAATCCAGAGGGTAAGGCAATCCCAAATTAAAAAACCTGCACTCCAACCTAACTTCAAGAACTTAAGGGAATAAGCCCTTAGCTGAGGAATTATCAGAGGAAGAGATTGGACCTGATAGTTCCAACCCCAGTTCTTCATTTGTTATGCGAGTGTTGGTTTCCACCAAACACTCGCATTTCCGGAATGAGATTCTCTTGAATTTGATCCTCATCAGTCTTAAAGTCAGGGACCGAAAGTTTCCATCCTGACCTTACATTAGAGAAAGAATTTGATGCTGACTCGGTGAAATCTTTGTGGAAACAAGACGAGGTATCATCACTTTCAATCTGTTTTCCTTGATCAATTTTCTTTGATTTTGAAGGAGGCATGTGTGCAAGTATTTCCCCCTAATGTTCTTCAATGTTTGAGTCTGCATTGAGTGTATCTACTCTTCCCCTTCTGGAATATGTTTTCAGCAGCGGGACAGAGGATTTACCTTCTTGCGCAGTATTGGAGTCATTGTTATTGACTTGAGTATGCGCATTTTGGATGTTGATTTTGCAACGATCAAAATTAACTGTGTTGTTACCTTGAGAATGAGACGCTGGAATGCCCACATAAACCCCACCTCTTTCTTGTCTTCGGTGTGAGAGCAGTTAACAATGACTCTCGGAATACCACTGATCAAAGACACCAACAAACAAATGTTAGCGTCTGGATTGGCGAGAAAGATCATCATTTTGTCAATATATTCCTTAAGAAAGAACCCTGGAAAGTCTCCATGGTTTGGGTCTGTCAAGTAGTCGAGGTCACTGAGGTGTGATGAAAACATGGTTGAAGAAGGCGGTCTCGAAAGGAATTGATCGAATTTGGCTCGATTGAGAGACTCGTAACAGAAATTTGAAAATTCCTCTTTCATTCCAATTCTAGATAAAGATACCCCTGACATTACCAAATCTTCATTGAATAGAAGTCAATCAGTTTGTCTCCTTGTCTTCGCAGTTTCTGACTGTCGTCGATCGGTGGCAATGGTGTAGTAGTCACATGTTTATCCTTTACTTGAATGCTTGATGGAGGGGCTGACGGCATAGGTGAAGGGTTCATCAAAGGCAACCATTTATAATCAGATTTCTCAACAAAGCTGTCAATGAACAAGCTCTCCCTTTGTCAGTCTTCAAGTTCGATGGTAGTGTAGTATGTGTAGTATAATTAAAGATCCACTGCTTAGAACCATGCTTCAGTGTTGACATGAGTCCCAATGTTTGTCAGAACTAAGAAAAGGCTTAGCCTCTTGAGTAGTGGGATAGGCAGGAGGGTCACCAAGAACATGAGGAGCTAGAGACAGTTACAAAGCATCTTTTTTAAATCTTCTCATTGCTATCCCTAACTTAACCAATGGAAATAATGGGAATAGTTTTCTCATTCTCTTTAAACCCGACTTGTATTCCTTATCAGTATAATTGAACAAAACCGCAGCGGAAGCAGATAGGTGGTACATTCTGATAGACATACTGAACCCAAACCGGCTTTCTATAGAATTCAACATAGAATCCAGGTATGACTGGGGTACAAATGTTGATCAGGATTCTAACTTCAATTGTTTTCCTATATAGTCTAAACTCAATTCCAACTCCAGTGTGCGATATTTCGATTGACGACTTTCTATTTGATGAAGTTATGAACCCGACTCCATCTTACTTGAAAGTAAAATATCATGATGGGTCGTCATCCACCGAAGATGGGATTTCTGATATGGATATATTCATCAACATAGCTACTCACCAGGTTGAGCTAATTGCATTTTTGGAAGAAAAAGATCGTGAAGTTGGGGGCCGTTCAAGAATATGCATTATTCAACCTAAGGGGCAGAAAGGTCGATATCTCTTAAGAAATCTGTTAGTGTTACTATGATAAAAGAGAGATTTATTAAAGAAAGTGATTGGTCACGCTGACAAGGTAAGCCAAAGTTCGATTAAACAACATGAAAAAGCACAAATAAATGAAGATAAAAAGAAAGAAGCGTAACAAGTTGAAGAAACTACGATGAAAAAAGGGTCTACGAAAAAAGGATGTAGTGGAAGAAAAAAATGTAAAGGAAAAACAACGAGAAACTACTGAAGTGGTGGCCCCTGACAATGAAAATGCTACATTACAAGAGAAGAAAAGTGAGAGGGCTGGCAAAATGAAATCTGTTGAGAGGCTTGGTGGTGCTGTTGAATCAAAGTCAATCAAGAAATTTCGGGTTTTGAATTAAAAGACACTGTCACTGGGGGTAGTAAAACTGACGTTGGCCAAGCTATTGTGATACCTGTAGAATAACAAAGGTATACGATAAGTTATTCTTCGTAAAGGATCTTACCGTTGTTATAGCCACAATTGGGAGGATTCAGTTTATTTGGAATTTCTGTCGAGCATTTAATATTGCAGTAAATTTAGAACCTGTTTTAAATCATTTTTATTTTTATTAAGATTTAACTCTTCTTTCATGAATTTTAGTTTAAAAAATGGCCAAAGAACTATACAACAAGTTGTCACATATCTAGATTAGTAAAGAAGGAAATGAACACAAGGTAGAAGACGCGGCCATCAAATGATACCCTTTGGTAAGTGTGCTCTTATATTAGAAATGCATGACTATACTGAGAATAACACCTTGTTGATTTGTATTATTTTGGTGCGTTACTTAAATTAGAATTGCCTAGGTCTATGTCCAATATTCGACCTACCGAATTTCGGAGTTTTTTGGCATAACGCCGTAACATTAAAGTTGCATAAACCACACTAATATAATCTGGATGACTCTTCAAGAGGTCTTTAAATTTCTCAACAATTATGAACTCCACTTTGTCAAGTCCATGAAACCAATTCTTTTAACTTAATAAACACTTCACAAAATTAACATGTGGTACAATAACTTACAGTATCACTGTAGACAAACATTGTGCATACATTCATATTCATATTTTCTTATTAAGAGAATAAACACATTATATAAATTATACGAAATCAAACTACCAGGTGCATAATGGAGGTTACTATCTACTAACATTTAACCATCAAGGTTAATGAAAAAAAAATAAATTCAACACCAAAAGTAAACTGCAACTTTGGCGAATAGCCAAAATGTAAAGTTTGAAGGGAAAGAGGAACATTTTTTCCTCTTGATCAAAAGAAATTTAATCTCAAATGTTCATATCGCTTTCGCTCATCCAGTGACCCTTACTCAACATGGAGATTAAGTAAAATTGAAAGATGGAGAGATGCATTCTCCACATTTCCTTCGTCGTCATCATCATCTGTTGCATCTCGTGCACCACAACTACTACTAATTCATCAGGTAAGTGATCATCCTAGATCAACGACTTTAGTGCTTCTAGAGCTTGTTTCGAATTTTCACTGCATTTATATGTTTGTTTATTTTTTGGGGCCAGTGTTGTATCCTTGTTCATGCTTGTATCCTTGTTCATGCTTGTCGCATATATAGAGACTCTCACTGAAAATTCATTTTTCAACTGATGTTTTTCTCAATCTTGTGGTTATTCTGAGAATTAAGTTAGTTCATTGGCTTTGTCAATCTTGAACCGTACTTCAAGAAGCACCATCTTAAACTGGTCATCACATTACTGGTTAATTCCATCCTTGAGAAGCTCTCAGATCATGAAAACATATCTTATGTATTAAAGCATAATGCATTGAATTTAATAAAGAGAACCGACCGAAAAAGTTATCCTGAAATAACAGTTCTTTTATTAGATACCCGGTGTTGTTTGGTTAATACAAAAGTTGTTAGAAGTAAGTAACTAGCCTGCCGATTGATTTTAACCCCAATAACCTAATTTCCAAAATTTTCACATTTGATCAACCAAAAACCTAATGGTCAATGATAGCTTGTATGGAAACTAATACGAGGGAATAAAGAATTTCACAAGTCGGAGACAAGATATTTTTCTTGGGAGAAATGACAATATGTAAAAAGAAATAAGGGTAAGGATATAAACATATTTTAATAGTCCGGTTACTAAATCTTTTTAATGCACCTTAAACATCCATTATGGGTCAAAAATAAGTGTGCCCAATGTAGTTGGGTTCAAGAATAGAGATTGGGGCACCATTTGTAGGCACGTCTTAACCGGACTAGGCAACCTTTAGTATGGTTGCTTCTTCATCCCTTTCGCATGGACGCTACTGGATTCTCGACAACCTGATAAGTTTTCATGTCTCTATCTGCATTTTTTTTCTTTTAAATTCTAGATTAATTCTTTGTTTTCTCTAGATATCCGCTTCCAATGGTCATTTGTTATGCGTTTGTATATCTTACACTTTCATCGGGTGAGATAAAATATTACTAAAATTTTTAAGATCAATTATATGCATAGACATATGGAAGAATATCAAAAATTACTATATCCACCTATCTATTAAAAATATCTTGAAACTTATTTGGTATCTTAGTGTTTTAGGTGTAAAACAATAAAGAGAATCCGAGGGGTAAAGTGTGAAGTTGTAATGGTATTCGAGAGGTCAAGATCGAACAAGACTCGCCTAAACCAAGAAATGGTCGTTCGAGTATTGCTTCAGTTACAAGAAGAGGAAATAATGTTGGTTTAAGGGAGGGAAGCCAAGAAAGATGAGATCAGAGAATTGCTATGATTACTGTTATTTGTAAATAAAGTTGCTAAAATAATGCTTAAGGAAGCAAGAATGGTATTCAGTTCTCACTAGATATTGAATGCTGAATGAATTATCGATAAGATGAACTGATTGTACTGCACTTAATTGATTCTG
Source organism: Papaver nudicaule (assembly GCA_023529015.1). NCBI lineage: Eukaryota > Viridiplantae > Streptophyta > Magnoliopsida > Ranunculales > Papaveraceae > Papaver > Papaver nudicaule. The sequence goes on from JAJJMA010179073.1 coordinate 24,489, forward strand.
ATTAACCTGATTGCCAAACTAGTCGGGTGACCTATTTATAGCAATAAAATTCCAACTGATCTCGTAAGAAGTGGAAGAAGTGGAAGAGTGGGAGAGTGAGACCACCTGTTAAGAGTCTTGCGCCTAATAATTAGGGAATACTAACAACCCACTTTCTCATCCCATCTTTCTAGCAACGTTCACACGAATTAGTTTCTTTCCCGTTGAGTGATTGTGCCGTTGCAATCACATGTGCCGCAGACCGCCAAACCAAAACCCTAAAGAATATCCCCCCATGTAACTTACTTGATTCTCGTAAGATTTTTTAAGTATTGAATACTTGTTAAGTCAAAGCTGACTAAATGCAAGCCGTACCATTTATTGGTAAACTTATGACTTGGCATGTAAAATAGAGAGTTAAGCGATAAGCTTGTGCATCTCTTTCAGGCTTTCTGGAGGTGGGCCATTCCTCTCAGAATGGTCTAAGGATTAAACCGGGCAATCGCCATTTAAACCAATAAGAATAGTCTAAGAATTGAGCTATGCAATCGCCATTTAGACTGAGGGGATTTCAGCAACCCTCTGGGGCAATGGTCAAATAAATATGACTCTTCGTATGCCTTACATATGGGAAATTGGCTTGTGGCGTATAGAGCACCAATTCCCTGAGTAGTAGAGGCATAAGAATGCCTAAAATAATAATAAGTCATAGCCATGAGCCACGATTAAGATATGTAGCACTGATTATAGAAGCAGTCTATAATCAGGAGAAAAGCCAGTTATGCTAACACATCGTAGCCATAACAAAAAATGCATGAGCATTGCCAATTCAAGACCCAAAGGACGGATACATGAATAATAATAAGATATCTTACATATCATAATAATCTTAGTAGGAAGTAGACTATAGGATGTATAGGGATGGACCATGGCGTTAGACCATGGTCAGTTTTCTAGACAGTTTGCACGTCATTTACTCTAAAAATCTCCCAGATCAGCCTATATTTCCTAAAATCATGAATTTAAAGTATGTCATAGAAAACTTGCAAATGAACAACTTTCATGAATGAAGTTTTTCCTAAATCCTTAAGGATTAGACCCTATCCCACGATCTTTATAGTAATTCGTAATCTGTCAGATTTCCGAATTTGATTAGAAAAAGGGAAACGTTATGGAACCAATGAGGTTGTAACCTAAAATTTAGGATTTGGAATGGTTGCAAGACATGTCCTATGAAAAAGAATGTGGGCCATGACACTAGGTAATGACCTAAGAATTAAGATGTGGGCCATGGCACTAAGCATGGCCGAAACAAATTAGGATTTGATCCCATGACCGAGTAGAATTAGGAGTGGGACCATGACCATGGCCGCGTGAACAAAAGTGCGGGCCATAACTATAATCTATGGCCGTGCAATAATAGTGGGGTCGGCATTAGACCGGCGCAAACAAGAATGTGGGCCATGGCGTTAGCCATGGCCTCGAGAACAATAGTGCGGGCCATAGCAATAAGCTATGGCCGCGTAATGATAATGGGGCCGGCCGCAAACAAGTATGTGGGCCGTGGCGCTAAACATGGACGCAAGGACAATAGTGCAGGCCATAACAGTAAGCTATGGCCGCGTAATAATAATGGGGCCGTCATCTTGGCCGCCGCAAACAAGGATGTGGGCCATGGCGCTAGCCATGGACGCAAGGACAATAGTGGGCCATATCCTAAGCTATGACCGCGTAATAATAGTAGGGTCGGTATTAGACCGACCGCAAACAAGAGTAGGGTGTGGGGCCATGTTACTAGACCATCGCAGTGAGATTTAGGTGGGGCTATAGTGGCCAATTCTCATATCCCTATTATAAATAAATTCATACCTGCCCTTGAGCCATCCTTGTCGCCTCTCTAAGCCACAGCCACATGCTAGGAATTGATGCAAAATTACTCTTGTAATTTTCTCACCAAAAACCACCATCAACATTTAGTCCCCTGCGCAGCATGAAACCGTGAGTGTTCCAGGGTGAGCATAAGTTGAATGACTTTGTCGTTGCTTGTCCGTCACAAATGTGTGACCTGTATTTTCTCCCTCGAACACATCCCATGAGGTTACTTGTTGTCGTGGGGATAGGATTCGAATAGAATTCCCGTCAGAAAATTTCAGTTACTGGTCATTGTACGAGAATCGCCGTAGAATCTTCATCCGATTTCGGTTTTCAGTGGTTGACCCTAATTTTCGAAGAGAAAACAACCAGCTTTCATCCCGCGAAAGAAAATATGGATTTAAAGCTCGTTAGGTTGGTCAAATCCACGTATCAAGTCGCGTTCAGAAAACTTCCAGGAGCATTTCAGACTGCGCGTCGTTCAGTCTAAAATTCATTTCGGCCAGTAGACTCCTCTAAAAATCAAGCCCTTTTAGCATGTTATAGAAAACACGCATACGAACAACTTTCGTGAGGGAAGCTTTTCCAAAAAGGGAATAATATGCTTAGTGGGGTCCCCAGTATTATGTATGTGAATACATGCTTAGGCTAGGTCTTTAGCCAGGAAAAGAAAAGGAAAGATTTTACTTGTTTTAGGGTAAGTCCTTGTTCCTTCTTGAATACATGCTTAGGCTTAGGCTTAGGCTAAGTCCTTGTTCCTTCTTGATCGTCTCCACTTGGCGGGTGGTTCTGCAATCAGCTGATTTCCGGAGCAGCGCCTTTGGTGTAAGCTCGGGTGGCGTACTTTCCAGTAGGCAAGAAGCGGCTATTGATGTTCAAAGTTGAATCTGTAGTGCTGAGTGAGGTGGAGCACTGACGCTTTACGAGATAATGACCAATCCAGCGGTAGTCTGCTGTAGCAGTTGGTAGAGAGACAATGGGGAAGTCGATCGCATTCTTGTTCTTGACGTAGATCTGAACGTCTCCCGTTTTGGTGTAGAACATGTGCCTTCGCGTCTTATATATCCTCTTAACGTGTTTATTGTGGGGATCCCATACCCTCGGTATCCCCTTATAGAGAATTCCTCCAAAGCACGATGATTGCGCCAAGTCCCCAGTTGTTGAAGAGGGTGTTAGAGTTAAAATAGGTGAACTACTTGATGAAGATGTTTACCTCGCCGTCTTTACTGAGTAGTAAAGTTCTAGGAGTATTTCGTCGTGAATTCTGACAGTCCGCGTCTTGCGTGTTTCTTGGTGTTTGCGTCATATCTCCTAACTCATTTGTTGTATCATTATGAAATTTTGACACATGGTAGTAGACATCCAGGGGAGTATTTTGTCCAAAAATATCTTTGAGGCCCCTCGTAGATTTTCCGCAGTACTTGACGTGGTCTTACACATGATTCCTGACTGCGCGTCTCGCGTGTGCTGTAGTGTTTGTGTCTTATCTCCCAATTCCCTTGCTGGATTAGCATGAAATTTTAGCATCTGCTGGGAGACATATAGAGAAAGATTGCGTCCAAAATTCTTTCCAAAATCCCTTGTGGATTTCTCAAACCGTCTACTTCTTCACAACGAAAATTGCTGGCACAAGAAGTTCTGAGAGCTTTTCTTTTCCCAATGTTCACGTCATATTTCTCAAACCACATGGAGTTATAGTATGAAATTTACCACATAGTTGTAGACATTAGAATAGAGTTTGTGTACGAATTTCACCCAAAAATTCCTCACTAGATTTCCGCAGCAATCGTTTTGGCTTCATATGTACATTATGTCCACTTACTTCGTCATGTATTGTAGTGTCTGCGCCATATCCCTTAAACTGCGAACTGGGTTGCTATTAAATTTTAGCACATAATAGTAGACACCAGAAGGATAATGATGTTCAAAATTCACCTTCAGATCTTTTAACAATCTTCTGCGTTTCTTGTTTTTATGAAGGCCGTCGTACATCGAACTTGGTGTGTGAAAGCACCTTTGTTTGTCTCTAGAGTAGGTTTGCTCCTTGTGACCCAAAGATAAAATAACTTCTACATAACATGGTTTATAGTATTTGATTGGTAACTCTAACGCTGAGGCTGCAGGTAATGGCGTTGATCCGGAGGGTTAATGAAGGCTAGGTGGACATTTTGTGGAGTCACAAAGGATATATGGTGGTAGAATCATCTGGTGAGGATAAGGTTAGGGAAACATCGTATTATAAAAGGCATCTTAGGGGGAAAGGTGGTTTTCTCTTTTGTGGCGCTGTGGGAATTTTTGTGAAAGGTGTTTCATGGCTCCATGAGCACGGAGCCACAAGAATAATTTTAATGGAAGGTGTTTCGTGGCTCCACGAATGCGGAATCACGGAGATAATTTTGGTAGAAGGTATCTTGTGGCTCCACGACTGTAGAGCCATGAGAATATTTTATGGTTGAAGGTATTCGAGAATTTGAAACTTGTGAAGGTCTTGTGAAGGTATTCGAGAATTTGAAATACCTTTAATCCCCGTATTAAGATTCTTGCTCGCACACCGCTTGCTCCAGAGGCTTTAACTCTGATTTCGGAGTGGTGATTGCTCCTCATTGATGATTCGTGATGATGTTGTGGTAGAATCTTAAGTGAACATATATTACGTAGGAAGTCTTTCCCATTCTCCATCTATTGGCACGTCTTTTGAAGTCCTTGCGCTTGGAACACTCCACTCTGTCATCTTTTTGGATCTAGGTTGCCACCTAAGGATGTTGGATACTCGTTGCTAGTGATAGCTGAGAGGAGCGCCATGACCATGATACTGCCATCTTGATCGAAAAATAAAGACTCGGTGGCACTGCTACAGGGAAGGTTCTGCAAAGATATGAATCTCGGTGTACGGAGGTTCCTCAAAGGTTTCGGTAGGCGTGTACACGATCTCGTTGTTTAAGTAGTAAGCTTATTTCTGCTTCTTTGGAAAACTCTTGTAACAAGGAATCCATGGCGGCTTTCAGGTTTCTGTAGAGGCGTTGGTAGTGATGTCGGTGTTGATTGAGGTTCTTCCTTTTGGATCTTCCTTCCTTCAAAGGATTTGTAGTGGATAGTCCTCCGCTGCATGGATGTTTCTGCTCGAGTAGGTCCTTCCATGATGATGAAGTGCTTTGGTAGTGACAGGGGCATATATGTTGTGTCTTATGTTCCTTTGACGAGATTTCATCATTGATCGGGTCGTGGCAGCCAGCACTCCTAACAGTGTTCGGTGCAGTGAAGAACGGCTGTGGTGAGGAGTCCCCAACCATGTTCTGTGATATCTTATCGACGTCTTTCGTTGGGCTCAACTTTCCTCGTGCAGAAATATGTTGTTCGCCGGCTTCCTTCAACATTCTCGTGTATCGGCTTTTCGGAGATGGTAAAGGCTCGAGTAAGCAGAGCATTCTCTTTAGTTGTTGAGAATCATCGAATCGGGATAATCTGGTTGTTCCATTCTTGTCCAGACGTCTAATAACTCTAGTACTTCTTCGAAGATAATGAGTCTGGGAATCATGCATAGGCTTCGGTCCTCGTACTCCTCGTTGTTGCAGATCTGCATCTTGTGCTTGAGTCACGTTCTTGTTCGGGACCCTTTGAGTTATATTGTGTTGATACCCTGTTATCCGGCTTGCTAACGTGTCTCCTGTTATCACGAGCTTCCTCAATCCTTAACTGCTTGGATCCTTCTCTAGCAAGACAGGGACAGTTGTCGTCGATCGTTTTGCTGCCTTGTAGAGCTCTTAGCATGTTTGAGAGTGTTGTAAGAGAGTTCAGGAACCATCCAGTCGATATAAAGTTCAAGTTCTGAACTTCTTCCAGTGAGGAGCATCCCGTGGGAGAGGGGTCTCCTGGATAGGAAGGTTGGTGTGGACGAAGCAGAGATGCGCCTTCTCTTCTGGCTGCAGTGGTAACTTTGGGAGTCCCCATGTCTCGTCGTCATTCTCCTGGTGGTGACGATGGGGTTGTCCGCCCCTCTAGTATTCGTTAATAAATCCTTTGTCATCACGGGTACTACGGGCCCTTCGCTTCTTAAGGGTTCATTACTCCGTAATAATGCAGGTTCAGTTGTGGCGCTGTGATTTGTGGCGCCATGGCTTGTGGCGTCATGACTCAGGGCTCTGTAACTTGTGTCGTCGTGACTCGTGGCGCCGCAGCATGTGTTGTGATTCGCTTCGACCCTTGCTGTCACCTGGAGTTTCCAAAGCGAGCTTGAAGTCGTATGCTTTGGGTGTGTCACCTCCGTAGCTGGACTCTTCCTCTTACTCCATTC
>JAJJMA010179085.1:4494-27732 GCA_023529015.1 Papaver nudicaule
AGGCTACATAAGCTGATGATACATTCGTACCCACTACCAAACGACCAAGAGAGGTCACCCATCCCTGGACTACTGTCGGCCCAGCACGCTTAACTGCAGAGTTTTCTGACTTCTGAGTCAAGACGTTCCCTGCCCCTCATGAGACGAGCTACTTGGCACCCAACCAGTCCTGCGTACTCTCCCATCCTCGACAAGTGAACAGTCATCGGCTCTGATACCATCTGTAACGACCCTTCCCTCCACCGATACTGTCCCCACTTAGCCACTGCGGTGATCCGGAAATGTGGGGTTTTCAACGGGCACCGCTGCGGTCATCCAGCAGCAGCTTCGGGAGGTCACCCATCCCTAAACTACTCTCGGCCCAGCACGCTTAACTGCAGAGTTTTCTGACTTCTGAGTCAATTGTGCTTGAAAAGGCCTCAGTGTTAGGAAAGGACAAACTACTACCTATATTTCATTCGGCGAACCCTACCTGCCAAATTGGGGTGATTACTATACCACCACCTTTAAAATTGGAGTCGTCCTCGGCTCCAGAATATATTTTTCAATACCAGATCTCTGAAATTCCCTGCCCTTCATGAGACGAGCTACCTGGACCATCCATCCCCTCTAGGGTACTCTCCCATACTCGACTTGTAAATCGTCATCGCCTCTGATACCATCTGTAACGACCCTTCCCTCCATCGATATTGTCCCCACTTAGCCACTGCGGTTATCCAGCAGTGTGGGGTTTTCAACGGGCACCGCTGCGGTCATCGAGCAACAGCTTCCCGGGAGCTCACCCATCCCTGGACTACTCCCAGCCCAGCACACTTAACTGTAGAGTTTTTTTCCAACTTCTGAGTCAATTGTGATTGAAAAGGCCTCGGTGTTAGGAAAGGACAAACTATTACCAATATTCCATTCGGCGAACCCCTACCTACCGAATTGGGGTATTACAATATATTATATGTGGACGTATGGAAACCGATATCCAATAGTCACATTCACGCCCGTAAGTTAAGGTAGTATGCTTGGTCTATATATAGGAAACTAATATCAAACGGGTCCGCCTATTTATCAATTAGAGGGTTTTGCATTAGAATCTACAAAAATTAAGGAAACATGTTAGAAATTTAGGAAAGCTTTGACCATAAATCCAGTAAGTGAACGATGCTAGCTGAAGTTAGTTTGCCCATTTAACGTCGACCATCTAAACCATTTGAGAAGAAAAAAAAACTCTAGTTTCTATAGTCGTCCAGAATTCATAAACAAATAAAATTCTTGTTTGGAAACTCAGAAAAATAACTCCAGGATTGAAGATTAAAGATGTATTAAAGATTGAATGATAAATGATGTATTAAAGATTGAAGCTCATAGAGCCAATTACAAATAAGCCCGAATACACCAACCCAAGGACAACTGACTCTCACACTAATGACATGATCAATCATTAGACTTACGGGATTCAGAATTATATCCATACAATTCATCTTCCAAACGGAAATACGTAAACCGAAATACAATAACTATTAATCCGACCAACTAAATACAAGACCAAAATACTGAGTACTCCGACACTAGACCATCACGGAAGAGCGTCAGCAACATCAGCAAAAGGCTTTGAATCAGTTGACCCATAATGGATCAGCAGAACAGAACCTGACCCGAGCAGTAAGACCCGTATCCAGACCCGACTTTAAACCCTGTCTGAAACCAGATCTAGCCAGCCCAGCCAACGACCATTCCATCACCATATCCTCCATCAACAGAATGATGGATCATCACCTTTAGTCAATACCACCTACAACAAGAGAGGCAACAAAACCAGCACCACCACCCTCAAACTCCTAGTAACATAAGGAGCCACCACCCTCCATCACCACCACCACCAGGAAGAAGATAGTGGTACAAACCACCTAACAAAACCAGAAAAATACCACCCAAACAGCCAAATCCACAAAAAAAGCATCAACCGCCATCTTCAACCAAACCCACCAACATCAGAGGAAGAAGGAACCGCTATTGTCTATGAAGATGAGAAGAAAACAGTAGTAAAAGCTACCACCAAAATCATTATTATTCACCCCACAAAAAGAACGTGAAATAGATCGAATCAAACCACAAAACCAACATGAGGCAAACCCAAAAACCTTAGATCTACCATGAAGGCACCACCACCGACGATTTATTACATAAAAAACAGCCGAGAACTATGCAAGAAAGACTTAAACTTAACTATTTACATTCTAACAGACTAATCTTGCTCGATTTGGTCCAAAAAAAGGGCCAAATCGAGCAAGAAATTAAGATCACAGTTGAGGTTTTTTTGTTAGGGGCGGAAGGAACGAGAGAGGAAAGAGAAGAGAGAGAAGTTTCACTTAACTCTTCGTTACTATCTGTTATTTTTATCTTATCTTGCTAATCAGTCTAAGTAAAGTTGATTTTGGTATTGGTGTTGGCACTGGTGGTGGTGGAGGGCAAAATGAGGAGGTGGTGCTGGTGGTGAAGGAGTTGGAGGAGGAGGAGGATGGTTAAAGAATTTGCGCAACCTAGATCAAAACAATTACCTCACAAGATAGAGATACCTAGAAGAATTTAAAATGAGGGGATACCAAAGTACACCACCAACAATGTAGAAATACCCAAATCAAAAAAATTACCTCACAAGATCAATATAGAATTCCTAGAGTGATATTTTGTATAATTTCTAAATGCTTTACGAGCACCTAACGCCTGAGCGAAATTCTTCTATCAAATCTTGGTAAAATGATCAACCTTTCCTGAATGGCTTTATAACAGAAGATAAGGACCGTCGAACAGACAAGAACTAAGATGATTACCAAGATTACAAGAATGAACTATATGTTACGATAAGTTATAAGTTGTGCTCAAAAATCCCAAAGTGAAGTCTTTTAAGTCGAACCTAAGCTCCAACGAACACAAGGTTGGAGGAGCGACAATCAACACCTAATGATACACTGTAAGGGATTAGTTTGTAGCGTTTCAAGGCATCCTCTATTTATAGTGAATCAATGAGGCTAAATTACCAGATGCTTAAGTATTTCCCACTTCACAAGAAGGAGAAGATCTATCTTGGGTTGCAAGTAAACTTGTTACCTTCAATAGATTTTTCCTTGCATTGAATTTTTTTTTTTTTTTTTTTTGCTTTCAAAGTATTAATATTAATAGCTCACAAGCAATTACCTCAACTAAATTACTTCTAATGATAGGTTTGAATCTACTGAACATAAGTGTATTTCCATAATTACATCAATTGCATATCTTAAGGAATTTCTCAACTAAGACGATCGCTAATTGTTGCAATTTCCTAGTTTATGATCACCACATAACTTAATTATGCTAAATGAAAATAAGAAAGGAATCAAGATCCATCCACACTAAAAATTGACACAAGTCACACATGTGTGTGCAAAGATCTCCTGAAAAAAAAACAAAGATGTGCTCAAAATAGCCAAAAAGTAACTATCACACATTAGTCCATGAACTGGTCAAATGGCTCTGTCCAAGTCACGTCGACTAGGTGGGCATGAACTTCAGCCAAGGCTTATGGTTCACGAACCTAAAAGAGTAGGTTTACGAACTCAAAGGCCTAAGTTAAAACTTCTTTTCTTCCTTAAACCAAATATACTTGGCGAGTACAAAAAGTGGCACAATCTCTGTAAAAATGAGTAAGACCAATTCATTCGAATTCATCATAGTTTCGTTATGAGTGAAATCAAGCAATAACTCGACACAAAACTTCATAAGGTCATCATCAAGTAACTTAGTATTACACATGAACCTTCTTCTTTTTCACTAATCATACTAAAGACTTCATCTTAGTTTTGAATGATGGATAGGTAGGAAAAAGAGTTCCAAAGAATCAAGTCATGTTACTAACCTTTAGAGAAGTCCTCCTAAATGTCTTCATTTGGCTTCAATCTTGGGTAAACTTGATCCAAGTCTCAACCACCTAAACTATCCTTGTCCGAAACCGACTTTAGTAGACAAACCAAGTATTGAGTTTTGACATAACTTTGACAATCGACTTGACATACCAACGTCAGTGGGTTCAACTGAGCATATGGTTCTAACAACTTTGATCACTGATGTGATTTGGTTAAATCCATTACATTGGTTTATACATGCAATACGCAAAAAAGAATAAAGGAAAACAATATTATACATGGAAACAAAATTATCCTATGTCGCAACTAGAAAATCGTATTTACATATGCTTTCATATCCTTAAATGTCATAGATCTAATATATATGAGCAACAATTAACTTCTGTGTCAATTAGCAATCCTTAAATGTCACTAAGAACATACCTCTCAATGATCCAATACTACTAAGCTAGACCGTTAAGTCGGTTTACATATAATATATCCGAATGCGGAATATGGATAAGTCCGACTATGTAGGTCATATTGGTGAGGAGGCGGAGGAAAATCCCTTCGCCTGTCCGATTATGTCGGTTACATTGGTATGTTATGGGATGTATACAAAGCGGAGGTGAAGCCTTCTGCTCTATGTTTTTATTACTAAGGGTGGATGGATCTCCCCCGGTGTGTGCGGGTTCTTGCGCGTCTTGGTACGATGTTAGTGCGATCTTCATGATACATATGTGTTGATGGTGATTTTCAAACGAAGGATAACAGAGTAATTTTAATATGCAAACACTCATGGAGACAAGCTATGACATTCAATTATAGGGATTTGGCTAGCTGAAATGGTTGCAACAACTTTTCTGGGAAAGCTCAAGGCAAAGGTAAATTAGGGTTTTGATTTTTAACCAAATTATGGCCTAAAGCTTCACTTGGCCATGGCGCTAGGGCATGGCCTAAAACCCTAAATATCCGTCCATGGCTACCAAATCCATGGCCTTCACTATTTATTTTCGCGACCATGGCCTTTGTTATTTTATCTCACACCATGGTCAAAAGCCATGGCCATTTCTAATATTGAGGCTATGGCATGGGAGCCATGGCCAAGCCTATTTTTCAGGCAATAATGGCATAAGCCATGGGCAATCCTAGATTTTAGGCCAAGTTCTATTGTCATGGATTACCTGCTATGGCCATGCCTATTTTTACTCATGTTCTTATTTTAGGTTTTTATTTTGGTTTCCAATTCAATTTCTAATTTCTAGGCAATAGATAGAAAAAAAAATGGATTAATATTCATTTAACAATTTAAATCCATGTAAAACTAGGTTTTTTTCCATATTTTTTTTAGGAAACTCTCTAGTTATAGACCCTTTCCTAAAATTCCTTAACCATAGCAAATGGAACTCTTAAACCCAGAGGTCATGTGATTCGTATAATTCATGTGATGTGTGAGTACTGTGATGCGTGGGAATGTGATGTGTGAGTCCTGTAGCGTGTGGTTTATGTGATGCGTGTGATTTATGTGATACATCTTTACTATTATAAAGCAAAGACGTGAAATAGTACCTTTTTACAAAATTGACCATGCACAAAAAATAGAAGAAAAAATAATTTGAGGATAAATATGTCAAACCCTTACTTAAAAGTACTTTGGCAGAAAGAGTGTTCAAGACACAATTCAAATTTTGAAGATGCGTATCTTTGTATCCCATCTATTGAAGACTAGATGTATACTTTGAATACTTTCATCAACACAAATTAGGTTTTGAGTATACTTGCTAGAATGTAAAGATTAACACAAGTATTTACAAGGTTCGATCCTTTGAATAAGGTCTACTCCTTGGTGGTATTTTTAGGGTTTCACTATGAATTTGGTCTCCAATGGAGTTACAAGAATCAGAGAGATTCTCTAATTTAGGAGAGAGAAATACATAGTGAGAATTAGAGGAGAAATTGGGAACCCCTCTTTGATATTTCAAAGGGGTATTTATACATGTTTTTAGGCAGTTATCTAAAGAGTGCAAATTTGTGCACCCTTACAATTATAAGGGTGCACGTTCCGCCAAATTTCAGTGGACCACGTATGAAGAAGTGGTTTTCGTTTACCAATACTAGTTTTTAAACCGGTTTTCAAAGTTTACTTTTTTCTATTTTTCTTCTCTCTCTGTATCCAAAAGGTACTGCTCAAGAACAAGAATTTTAAAATCAAATTCTTCTATTAAATTTCTATGGATACACATCTTTACCCAATCTCCTTCTCAGAGAAACCGAATTAATCTGTGAAAGATATGGCTGCAATTGATGTTGGAATGATCAATGATAGATCCATGATCAATCATTGAAAAAGTTTGAACATGAATGATCAGATGAAGAAAAAGAAAATCAACAAGATATCTTGTTCTTTAACCGATCAATACAAAACCTTAAGAATTCAACCTGGAGCTACCGAAACCGTGTCTGGTACCCTTTCAGACAGCTTGCTCTACAGGTATGAATTCTATTCTAATACTCATGAAACAGAAATACATCAACAAAAAAATTGATTTAATTTTCTAGTACTCATTGAATTTGATTGATTGCAGTATCACCCTGATTTATGCAAAGGAAACAACTGTGGAGTCCAATTCCACCAAATCAACGAAGCATGCGATACCTCAATGAGTTATTTAAGGGGTGAACAAACCAGCGAGATGGATTTATCTCAGTATGTAGATGAAGATGATGAGATGATAGGGATGTGTGATTCAGATTGGGACATGTGAGAAGAATGGATGGGAAGGGAAGGAGCTGGGATTCGTGATTACTCTGGTAAATAGATTTAGGAGATCCTATGTTCTGTACAGCTTGGTTTGTGATTAATTGATAAGAAGCCCCCCGATTTAGAACGACTTTGCAAATGTAACAAAGATCAAGAATCTGTTATGTACTTTCCTTTGGTTTCTCTCGGATTACAGAAAAATCCAAATTAAGGGGCGTATAAGCAAAACGATTAAAAAGGTTCATTATCCCCAAATTCTTATGAAAAATTGAATCTGTATTGATTATGAGATGAGTGAATCTGTGAGAAAGAGAGAAGAAGAGAGGATTAGCCGTACAAAGAGGAAGAAGAAAGAGAAGAAGAGAGAAAATATTTCTGAATAAGAGAGAGATTAACGATAGAGAGAGAGAAAAAAAAGAGTAAACTTTGAAAACTGGTTTTGTAAAAGTAGAAGTGGTAAACGGAAACCACTTCTTAATACGTGGTCCACTAGAATTTGGCGGAACGTGCACCCTTATAATTGTAAGGGTGCAGAAATTTGCACTCGTTATCTAAAAAAAGTAGAGTTACCCTTCTGCCCTTCAGCTAACCTCCTTCCTCTTTACATATCCGTTGGTATTCTTCTAGAACTTTCTGGACGTTCAGCTGACTGATCTTCAGATGACTGTCCTCCAGTCGAGTGACCTTCAATTAGGATATCAGTAACTGTTAAGTTGGCTTCCGGTCCTTCTATAGGTAGAAACCTATTTTTGTCATCAACATATTTGCCCCCAGTCTTGATTCAATCTAGTCTTGACTTGATTTGATTAAGATTGTTTAGCCATTAGCAATAGGTGCTGATAGCTCCAGGTTCGACAGTTTGTCGTGTCGTCCTGTAACCCAGATGTAGCGGATACTCTGGTGAGGTGTATTCCACCTCCTTTCCCATTAAAAGAAATAAGTGTCTTTGTTTTCGAAGATGCTTTCTTTTCTGCGAGTTTTGACGTCTGACTTATGTTCTTTGACAATTTGTTTCATCTGCTTCGTCGGACTGGTTAAGATGGATCTCTATCATCTGGAGTTTCAGGTGGATCTCTGTCATCTTGCAGACTTTAGTGAGGTATGACTACCTCCTTCTCCCTTTTTTTTTTTTCAAAAGGAAATATACTATGCTTTTTCGAAGCTATGGCTGTGTCACTTATAGTGACTACCTACATACCCATTAAGGATCAAGCCAATGTAGTTCTCTTTTTTCTTTTTTATTATCCTTATAGGATTATTTTTGTAGATGCGATTTTTGTCTAAGTTTGCACCCAATACTTAGTAGTTTTGCTTTCTTTTCAAGATCAGCTATATATTGCTTCATATGAATGATTATATAAATATTTATGTGTGTGTATATATATATATATAATGTATGTTTTCAGGTCTCTGTCGACTGAGTTGTATGTGCACTTACAACCCTTCAACTTATATGCGTTGGAACCAATAAATGCTCAAAGCTCATCTTTTATCCTTAAAAAATTATTTAGCCTTCATATATTATTTTTCTTACAACGGCTCATCAGCAAGGTATGTCTACCTTTGAAGAAAATAACATGCTTTGGGGAAAATAAAAAATTTAACAAAGAATTACACATTACATATCTTAGTTCCAAGTGCTTTGTAAGACTTGGAAGGATTAGAATAAATTTAAAAATTGCTCTCATCTCAATCTTTCCCTTATAGGGTTGAGATATGTTTCTTTACTTCTCATAGAATTATATGTAATCCCAATTATGTCGTTAGCCGACTGAGATTAATTTCTTCACTCTCATATGAGTGGATGTTTCTTCACCCTTATATGAGTGGATGTAGTCCCAGTTTTGTATTCAGTCGACTAAGAAATATTTCTTCACCTAACATATAATTCATAGGCATAAAGAAAATTTTCTCGTAAAGTACTGTGAAAGATATATGTTTTTGCTCTTGAAGAGCTAGTATATATCTGTTATTTGCTTGTAAGTAAAACTAACAGGAAATTAAAGCAGGATTTTCTCTTAAAGAGTTCTTTCAAACTTCAGTCGACTGAGATTTTTCTTGCTTCAGACGACTGAGTTTTTACATTTGCTGCATTTTCGTCCAAAAAGAGCTAGCAAAGATCAGAGCTTTTCCTTTGACGTGCTGCATTTTTGCCTTCAAGTAGCTATAGCAAGCATTCTGGATCTTCTCCTTTATATGTTGCTGGTTGTTATGTGTCTTGACTTGCTTTATAGTTGTTAACATAGCCATTGTACCTGCCACTTATACTTAGCACTAGTAAGTTCTGATGTACACAGTTACAATTTTAATAATAATCAAATGATCATGAACTTAAAAGTCCTATTATGCATTGTAAGATATATATACTTAAAGTAATGATATACCTACACAATCAAATGCGTTCAGGTGTTTTTAGGCTTCAAAAGCCCTAGTTTTCAACATAACAATGTAATAATACACTGTGCTTAAGTAAAAGCAACATTCAGATAACATTGTTGTGCATAAAAGCACATATTTAATAGAGAAATTTCGTAAAAGGGTCGTAGATTTTGACCGACTTTAGGATTTGAGTCGTAAGTTT
This sequence comes from Papaver nudicaule, assembly GCA_023529015.1. Lineage (NCBI taxonomy): Eukaryota > Viridiplantae > Streptophyta > Magnoliopsida > Ranunculales > Papaveraceae > Papaver > Papaver nudicaule. Next base: position 13,706 of record JAJJMA010179085.1, read on the forward strand.
GTCCAATTTAGGATTTGGGTCGTTTGACCGTCAGTCAACCAACGATCAAAGTTAAACCGTTACTTTATAATTACACATTTGCCACTCCGTTAAAAAAATCAATTTTTTATTTTCCACTTTCTTAAACGAATTAATTTTATATTTCTTAAAAAAAAATATTCAAAATCGCATTGAATTTTATTGAAAAACAATTTTAATATCCCATTGAAAAAATTATTTCAATTTCCCATTGTTTTTTATTTTTTATTTTTCAAAATATATTTTCAGTAAATAAATTTATAATAATAATTAAAAAATATATTTTAACGGAGTGGCAAATGTGTAATTATAAACTAACGGTTTGACTTTGACCGTTGGTTGACTGACGGTCAAGCGATCCAAATCCTAAACTGGACAAACTTACGACCCGAATCCTAAAGCCGGTCAAAACATACGACCCTTTTAAAAAAATTCTCTATTTAATATTATAGTTATTTGTTGATGTTTTTTAAATAGCATGCAAATGTAAATTCATTTCTTATATGCAATATTCAGCAAGATAAACTCATTCTTTTGTTGTTAAGACAGCTTAGTCGTCTAAAGAAAATTTGACAGACTTTATGACTATACTTAGTTTATATGAAGCATGTTTCTAGCACAGTTGCGTATTGCCCCTAATATGGGTATCATTTGCAAGAATTTTTAGCCTATTTTCAAGTGTAGAATGCTGGTTTCATCCGGCTGTAGATGGTGAAAAATGAGAGAGGGACAAAATCGTAAAACTACTCCCTAACTATGCCTTACCTAAAGACAATCGCCTACTCAGGCACATCTCTATAGTTCAGGATGCAACCCGTTCTACGAAATGAATGTACTCTCTATGAGTTCTCTCTTATAACTTCCGGTGGAGAGGATGATATCATGGTACGGTACCAATAACCCCATCGGCACGTAAACCCATTAATCTACTTCATATCGACATCGCCTCGAATTCCTCGATATCAGGACTAGATTGCTCAGTGGTACGCGGTGGAGAGTTAACAGAGACGCATCCTCATGGATTTCCTCTTAAAACATGACTTGACATCCGAGTCTCAATGAAAACCTCAGAAGTACCACAGCTCCAAGACTGCCCAGAGCTCTCTGAGAGGCATACAATAGCCTAAACACGCTTGAACAGATCACACTCTAAACACAGAATGATCTAATATACCATGGATAAGCACGCCATGACTTCAAGTACGCCATAGCGCAAGCGCGCATCATAACCAAAGAAGCCTAGCCAGAGCGCTAGCTGAAACAAAGTTGACCAACAAAAATTGGCCTTGGCCAAAGGCCAAGGCCGTGGCGCCATAGAAGTGTGTAGCGCCATAGCGCTAATAGAAATTGGCCTTGGCCTTAGCCAAGGCCGTGGAATCCTATAAGACTATGGCGCCATAAATGCATGGCGCCATGAAGAACTCAACCTTGGCCAGGGCCAAGGTGCCATGTTATAGCGTCATAACCATGGCGCCATGAATCCCCGCCTTGGCCAACGGCCAAGGCCACCCCTACACACATACTATGCATGACTACACTCGCGTTGGCTACAGAGTCATAGCCACATCAAGCTGTTCAAACTCAACACAACCATGCAATATCTGCATACCACTCGAGATATCAAAACATCACACGGGGGGATAATTTTAGGGGTATTGGTCTGGCGGTCTACGACAGTTAGAAAGAAACTGATAGAGATGATGGACAGTTACGAGAAGGTGGTGCTGAGTGGACATGTTCTACACGATTCTAGCAGTTACAGAGCACACTCATGTCCTCCACTCCTCCACTCTTCCACGACTTCCACCTTCTCTGTCGAGAGATCAGGGTGAGTTCAACACTATAAATAGAGGCTTCCTCTATCTTCCAAGGCAGAACAACTAGAATATTCATAACATTCGAATACACCAGAGCCTCAGAGCAAACACCTGAGCAATTAATCAACATACTTCTAGCCTTGGAGATTTCCAGTCACCTTCACGACGGAGATCCTGAACTCTTACACCCAAAACACATCCTCAACCTGATCTCAAGTTTTGTTCGCTGTTTCCCTCCCTAGATCAACCTCTATCCTCTCTGTGACCGAAGCAGGACGTGAACGACCATTGACTTGGTTTAGGCTCGTCTTGTTCGACTTTGATCTCGAGCACTATGAAAGTACCCAGAGACGGTGCATCGTTTTTCCAGGTAAAAACACCGGCGGACCTAAGCAATCAAGCATGTAAGCATAATACTCCCTCCATTTCAAAATAATAGGCAAGTTTGACTTTTTCCTACTTTTTCCTAAAAATTAGGGAACGTAATTGAACTAAAAATATTTGACTTAAACTAATTTTTTTTATGATTGGTTATCGTTGACATGTGTCATGGGTTAACAAAGAAAAAACAAATTTAAGTCAAATATTTTTAGTTTAGTTAAGTTCCTTAATTTTTAGGAAAAAGTAGGAAAAAGTCAAACTGGCCTATTTTTTTGAAACGGAGGGAGTATGATATTACCAATATTTATATATTGGTTATGCAAGCTTTAGGTTCTCACGTTTCATGTTATACTAGTAAGTAACCCGTGCTACGCACCGGGTGATTAGCTTTTTGATTTTTTCGAGTTTTTTTTTTTTTATATACCCACTCACGCAGTTCACAGCTACACAGAAAATAATACAAAGTTCGAATTTTCTATTTTCTACCTTGTTTATTCCAGATAACTATAGAGCTAAGACACGTTAGTCTACATGATGGCAGTCGATAACGCATTTCTTAAGCATTTCTCGATAACACATACAATTTTGCAAGTCCAGAGTCGTCTATCCTAGCTTTCATCTGACTATCTAAGAAAACATTAACGGGTTTAATGTCTTCGTGAATCACAACATGCTCCTACCTTTGAGAGCATGGTCGCTGAGTACTGTTTATTATTCCTAGGAAGTAAATCCTTACCACGCATCGTGTATGGTTACCTTTTTAATTTTTTTGTATAACAACTCATTAAAATTGGCAAAAATGAATAAAAATCAGCTAGTAAAGAATAAAGGAAGAAGTTGAAAACATGGAGCATAAATATAACATGGCAAAAAAAAAAAAAAAAAAAAAAAAAAAAAAAAAAAAAAACGTGGCAAGATATTTATGCCCGTGCATTAATGCAGGGCTAGTCCCACAAAAGGTCTCCAAAGTCCGTTTTGTATTTTCAATGCGTACAGTTTTTCTTTCACTACATATAGAGAAGTCAACATTCATGTCTCTGGTTACCCTCTATGTCCCTCTTTCAAGTTTGTGTCATAGTGCTTATTAAAAAAAAAAAAAAGTTTCTCATAGATTTGGTTGTGATTTTTAAGCACCTATTTCCGTTGGATCTAACTTCTTGGCACTATGATCTGCAATTCTTATTCACACATGAACTGGTCCGTACTGAATTTTTTGTCCCAGCTTTCGAGTGCTGAAAGAATAATTCTAAGTACCTCGGGCACAACTCTGATCATGATGGCCTGCCCAATATTGAGAACCATTATAGCATTCAAAGATTGAGAACCTAAGGGTACACCGACAAACATAGTTTTTTTTTTTTTTTTGATACTGCTGAGGATCGACCTCAGCCCTCCCCTATGGGGAGCCAGCGAGAAACCACTGAGCTATGCTCAGGTTCTCACCGACAAACATAGTTGTGTTATATTAAAGAGGAGAAGATTACTCAACAATAGTTCTCAATTGCAGCACAATGTGAGAACATCCGAGATCATTTAGAAAAATAATGAGTCGCAGCAAAAAATGAACTCATTCAAAAACACATGCCTCCTGCAAGGAACTCATCAACAATAACTAAAAAGAAAATTAACATTTGCTACCCAAATGGCTGATTTCCAAACAAAAAAATTGAAATGCCCAAGACAGTAAGTGAGGAATGGCGAACAACGAAAACAATATTTTTTTTTTTTTTTTTTTTTCAAACTTTCAAAAAAAAAAAAAAAAAAAAAAAAACAATATTTTTGTGGTGTATTCTCCACTAAAATTAAAACTGATCAAATATTTAGATTAACAGCATAAAAGAAACAATTATGCTTTACCTGTTTGATTAACCGGCAACACACTTTTTTCTCCAAATTGCACGGCTTCTCAATATGCAAAAAGTGAATGTAAATATTTAATGAGAGTAAATGAAGTGAAATACAATGATTGCTTTTATAGTCACCCCAACTGTTCCGATGAAAATGATAAGTTGTCATTGGATTATTGACCGCTCAATTGTTTCTAGTTTGACTGCATTCTCGGTAGGGCTGCACAACGGGTAGGGTGGGTAGGGTATGGGCTTTTTCGCCACCCTACCCGCTGAATACCAGATAATCAAAATATCACCCGTCACCCTACCCTACCCGTGAAATGGCAGTAACCTACCCGACCCATTTTTGACCAGGTCGGGTAGGGTGGGTGACGGTCATAAACGTTCTTTTCTTGCCTTGTTTTTTTCTCTCTTTTTCTTGTTAATTCGTTTTCTTTTTTCTTTTTCTTTCATTTTTCCTTTTCTTTGGGTAACAGGAGGGCCTTAATCAAAATTTACTACAGCTACATGAGTGGAATGTGGATCTCCTCATTCCAAAAATCCAACAGACAATACACTTCAGTACCCAGTTCATAAACAAGATTGAGTACAGTACACTAAATCAAGACTTAAATGACTGTAGCAGTTTCAAGTAGAGTTGAAGAAACGAAGATTATATAGACGCTCAAGGAAAGGAGGAATTCCAGGTGTTGAAAGCACTGACAACGGTATGAATAGTTGCAGAAGGAATGACCATAACTCTTCTTCTTCAATCATCATCCACGATGGCGGAATATGCACTAAGATCCCCAAACATCTCTGCACACAGCAGAAATGAGCAGTTAGATTAACATTTCAGAATTTCATTTCAAAATTCAAAGAAAAACAATGGGTCAGGGTCAGATTTTGTATGTGCCAGCAAGTGTAAGTATCTATAAACCAATCAGATTTAAAGTGTCCAATCATAGTGAGTCTGAGTTGTAAGTCAGTTAGTGACAATGCAATAAACAATTTTGTACAAGTTTATTGCTTATTGAAGTATGATAAAGATTGTGCGGATAGAAAGAGGCAAAGAGCAACCTACAGAAAGAGAGCAAAGAACATCTCTCAATTTCATTTCCTGCAGGTACAGTGCCATGCGTCTAATCTATGGAATTGTAATACCATGATAAATGGTGTACCATATCTAAAAATGAATGAATGGTTCATAAAGCTTAGACTTTTGCAGACTGCAGTTATTATTCTTACGGAAAAAAAAGGACCCGCTATCAATGCAACTACTTTCATCTTTTTGGTAGATAAACTGCAAAAGCAGAGATCAAGATTCAAGAAGACCCACTTGCAAGACTTCGTGAGTGAGTCAAAACAAGCAGAAGAAGTGATCCATATTCGTTTGTTTGTGAATCCTATCCATGGATTCTGTAATTTCTTGTTGCAACCACACAACGTTATGTGTAAACAGAATGTGACAACACAAGTACAGCAGAAATAACGATGTATATAACTTTAAGTGTATGAAGTATTTAAAAACAAAGCATGGGTGCATGCGTAATACTCCACTGGGTTCAAAACAAGGTTTAAAGAAATAAAAAGAATACTCCAGTGAGATCAAAACAAGGTTTAAAGAAAGAAAAAGAGAGAGCGTGAAGTAAAACACTTGTGATGTGAGAAATTTTATTTTCCTAGTCAAACATTAGTTAACTGTTCATCAGCTTATAGGAAGACCTATCAGGAGAATTTGACCCGAAAAGATCATACGAAACAAAATGGCGAAGGTTATCTGTGCACTTTGCGGTGCATATCAAATTTAATTTCCTATTACCGTTCCCAGTGACCATGTAATATCCTAGGCTGCCTAGATGCGGAATACCACTCTATGCCTAAAGAGTCTCCAACAGTGTCATGGTCAGTTTCCCAAGTGGATGCTCAAAAAAATCCTTAATATAATTACGAACTCTTTACACCCTAGAGATGAAAGGTCTGCTAGGGTCCTAGGGATTACAGAGTAGCCGAGTGCAGCATGTATCTTTAATAAAATTAGTAGTTACCTTCTGGAAGGGTCCTGCAAGGCATCCTCAGCAAAAGATAGGCGAACAGGACCTTCTCGAGGCTTTTGTCATTGGTTGTTGGAACTATTGATGAACTCTTTTATCTGAATAGACCGGTCACACTAAAACTCTGCTACAAGTAGGTAACAAGGTGGCAAGATCCGCGTCCCTAAGACTCACTGTCAACTTGCTGCAGGACAAATGACCCACAAATGTTGTTATTGAACAAAACTTTTACCAAACCCATGAACAAATGATGAATAATGACATATAAGGAAAAATCCAATAAATTTAGTTCATCCTACTCTTAGCATTTCATTCACCCAAAATCGATACTTATCTTCACTATAAATCGTTTGCAACAATATCTCAAATCTTAGGACTAACATATTTCTCTTTGGTATTTTATCAAACAGTTTGCAGACAGACTCTTTTCCACACTGTACATACATTACATGAGTATGGGAATTCAAGTTCTAAAACAACAAAATTAAGATAAAAAACAACAATTCTAAACTTTAATTTAAAACCCACAAAAACCATCATGCATGTGACAAATTTTCAGGGTAGAAGGAGAGTATGGCTTTACCATCTAAATTAAACTTCAAATTCAAATCAAAACCTTCATCAAACAAAACCCAGATTTGTATTAGCTCATCTAACAAACCTAAACAAGAAATCAAAGAAAATATTTCACAATTGAAAACCCCCAAATCAAATTAAACAATAGAAAAAAAAACACCGCATCTATATTAACTCATGTAATGGTTAAAAATACTAAGAAAGAAGAACCAAGGTGAACGATGATTACCTATTTACCTGTAGCTGATAATCAGGGTTTAGAGTTGGAGAGTCGGACCCGAGGAGGAGAAAAGGAAGAAGAACGAAAACTCACAGAGAAGAACGAAGAAGACTGAACTGAAAATTGAGTTTGTCGTTGAGTTTTGAGTTCTGATAAAAGGAGTAGTATATTTCGACGGGTGAACGGATAGGTAGGGTAATTCTAAGCTCTATCTATCCCCCTACCCACTAAAGACGGTTAATATCCGTCACCCTACCCAATGGACGGCGGGTAGGATACGGGTAAGATAAAAATATGGTGGGTAGGGTCGAAATGACGGTTAGGGTAGGATACTTCACCCGTTTGTGCAGCCCTAATTCTCGGTCTATTTTTTGTTACAAATCACCACTCATATAGTAGCACAATCAACTGGCGTGTCTTTGACTTCACCACGAACTGCATCATTTATGACAAACAGAATGTCTTTAGCTTCAAAAATATTGTTTGTTGGCTAAATAATTGCTTTTTCTTTTTTTCATTCGTGCCTCTATAAACCCCAACGGCTGCAACAGCCAAGTGGAATATAACCCACAGGCTATTCTCATTTATCTTCTCGACGACTTTTCAAAATACCTTAAGAACCATGCCGAACCTTCTATGACATCCATTTTTGTAAACCTGCATCAACCCAATATAACCAACATAACCATCAGTACCCTTTAATCGTCATAAGTAAACAGTAAAACCAACCCATGAGAATTGTGTTACCAATATTAATAGAAATTAAATGAACTCAGACCTCCAAGCAACTGTTTTCTATGTATTGATTTTTTTTTTGCTTCAAATACTCAACATTGGACAGGGTATATTGCCATATATTTTGATAGTTAAAAGATAGTCAAGGGCACAACTCGAGTTTCCTTTACACCTTCATTTTCTTGGTGGCCTTTTCACAAACACCGGGAAAAATTCGTATCTATGATTTAGAAACATCATAACTAAAGCCAGTCAAACCTTGTATTACATTGCGCCTTGTAAACCTAAATCATTCAAGTATTATAAAGAAAAACAGGAAAAACAGTTTCTCTTGATCATGTTTTCACTGAGCTTTTGTAGCACGGGGTATTGACTGTAAGCATGAACTCTAATCAAGGGACACTTCTAATCAAGGTAGAGGTGAAACGAAACACCCAAAACAAACTTATATTCAGTTCTAAAAGAAATTAAGACCGAAGTTATATTATGACAAACTTTACAACTTACTCATGAACTACTTAATTCCTAGAGCTTTATTGATTATGTCAGAGTTTTCATAATGGGTTCCTTACACCCGTGGTAGGCAGTCTATAATGAAAACCGTACAAATTCAATAATACTGCACACTAAGACAGCATTGCCCAGATGCAGTTTTAGTTTAAAAAAAAATTAAGGCAAGTAAGAAGTCTTACATTAGCAGTATATGGCATCTTTACTGCTCTCAAATGCGTTATTGTTGATCCTCTTTTGTGCTTCTAAGATGCAAGCAAAAGGAGTGGCGGGTTCATCTCCAACAAAAAAGACCACTTTGCATCATTGTAGGTGGATGCAGCTAAAACCACAAATGAGACATATAAGTATAATTGTAACCAAAATTACATATAAAACCTTACCCGAACCTATAAGGTGGATGCTCAAAGATATACTAAAATGCCAAAAGAAACGGAACGAAACGAAAACATACACATACAAATTCTGGAGTTAGCCTATGTGGAAACTAATGCAGTCAGAAGGAGAAGAAAACTATCAAAACTACCACCAATGTGGGGTAAATTGCTCTAAACAGACTGTCCCAAATTATACTCTAAATTTACTAAGTCATTTCCACAAACAACTAAAACTCATCAAACAGAACAACAATTAGAAAATGAAAAAGTAATACCAAATTGCAACCGAGAATACAATGTCAAGTAAGACTATGATTCAAATCAACTTCCTTCTTGATATCCTCAGCTATGTCTTTTTCACATTGTTTTTCTCAAGTGCCTAATGAAACCAAAGGAGAAAAAAAAATCAAGTATAGAGACCAATCCTGACATCTCTCTCTAATACCATAGAACATAAACTTATATCGTATAAACAGAATATGAAGAAACACTAAAATCAAATTCTACTACTATAGACATAAGAACCCCAAACTCTTTATTATCAAGTTCTCCCTGGCTTTCCTGGCCCATTTTTATTTCAACTTCGTAGCCGGAATCATCTAAAATATAAGTATAACCCACTAAAAAAATTGATGCATAATAATTCCTTATGTGACTCGTTTTTTTTTTTAAGCCTTTTAACGAACAACAACTACAAACATGAAAGAAATACTCATATGAAACATTGCTACCATTAACATGAATAGATAATTAGCGATTAGATCATATGGCTGGATAAGCTCATACAAACAAAAGCACTCATATGAACTCATATTGACTTTGTATAATGCATTGAAGCCATAGTTACTCAAAAGAAAAGTTTAATCAAAGTGATTCTACTAAAACATACCTTAGAGCATCTCCAATAGTGGGTGAAAGTCTTAATTTTTATTGCCACCTAAGATCTAAGACCCTATATTCTTGAAAATGAATCTCCAATAGTGGGGTTTTTGAGTTTAGAAGTGATGACATGGACTACAAAAGGTGTTACAGAAAGTCTTAACTAGACTTTCGTAAAGACCCTCAATTTTAATTTTTTTTCTTTAATAATTATTTTAAATTAAATTAAATGGTTAAGATCTTATCCACATAAGATCTTAAAGGTTATAACACCCACTGTTGGAGATAGTTTACTAGGTTTAAGGTTAACCCACATAAACTCTTCAAAATAAAGGTCTAAATAAGACCTCCACATAGGAATTTTTTCACCCACTGTTGGAGATGCTCTAATGGTTTCATTTTTTCCTGATATGTACCCTGTAATCAATGCCAAAACACACAAAATAAATCAGTAATAAATGTAACACACAGAGAATAACGACATTCGATCAAACAAAAACATGATCTCAACATTAAAAGAAAATGATAAAATCAACCCAGCAACTAAAAAGTCACAAAATCAAAGAAAAAACTAAAAGGAAAACAAAAAAGAAAGTAATAAAAGAAAAGAAGAATAGTTACCTGGATCTTATTGATATCAATACCATCACAAAATAGTGGAGTGAAATGGGCAATAAATTTGTACTTGTCATTTCCACAAACAGTCAATGAGCGTCGGGTTTGCTGGAAATAAGAGTCCAAGTACATTATATCCTACTTGTGCTCTCTTTCACAGTTTGGTTTCTGCACGAAGATGGTTTCTACTTGTACCTTAATCTGCCAGAATATGGTTTCTGCACGACAACCTGCCTTTTAATAATTTGCTAAGTTCGTTAACCATAATCAGTTAGAAGATGGTTTCTATTCTCAAACTGAAGTTTAAATGCAGGTTTTCAAAACATTCTCTAGTAAGGTCTAGTATCTACTACCTGAGTGTGCTGAAACTACATGTTCAAAGATTTATATGAATAACTCCAAGAAAAGACACTCTGGCCTTGGACTATTAAGATTTTTTTTAGCCCATAAAAAACTTTCTTGTTAGCTTCATCATCATAGAATATCGTAACACCCGACGCAAAGGAACGGTAACTAACATTCCCAGGATAACATTGAAAGAACTAAAACTGTATATCAGAGACAACCTAATTCCTGGCTTAATCTTTACTTTATGCGGAAAGCCTCGAATTCATGAACGTTCATGCAAATCCGTCTCAAACTACAGTTAGTTAGGCTTGAAGATATTTTACCATCCAAAGATGCACACTGTCAGTTATTGCTATACAACCTAAACTTATTGCAGTATATCAAATGAAGTAAGAAGACAGTGCATCTAATTTAGCAATTACCAAAACTACGAATCAAAAAGAACTGTGAAAAGTCGAAAACCCTCGAAAGTATTGGTACAACAGAACCGTAAAATCTCAATGGAAATTAAATGGGAAGAAACCAAAACCAAAAACGATACATACCGGAAGAGTTAATCATTTTGGAAGTTCAAAGAGATGTAAAGCAGTTGGGAATGCAGAACAGAAGAAGTGGGATTAATCGATGGGAGAAATAGAATAAACACACATACAAATGGAAATTAATATTTGATTCCTTAGGGTATCCCATGATGTAGGTGAATCCATATGGAAACTAAAAGGAAATTGAGCAACCCAAGTTTAATCAATGGATTCAATTTGAGGTGAGGAGAGTTATTAATCGAGCCTTTGATAAATTCATAAAAACCATTGGAATCAGAATTAGGGCGTTTACCTTTCTTGATATAATATCAGCCATTCCTTTCAGAAGAACAATCACACCTTCGTCAGTCCAAACTCTCGTTGGTTTCTTCTCAGATTCTTCTCCATTCTTCCTCCGTCTCTTGGATTTCTCTGCTTCAACCTGTCCTTTAGCAGCAGGAAGTTTGGCAGGAACAGAAGTGTGTTTGGGTTTATTGACTTAATCTTCTTTTTCAGTGAAGTTTTGTTCATCAGAGTCCGAATCATCATCGGAGTTTTCTTCTTCGGCATCTTTAGATTTAGGTTTAGAGTTGGGTACCGAGGTGTGGTAGTTATGAAAATAATAGTGGGGAAGTTAGTCGAAGAAGACAGAAGTGGGGATAATGGGCAGGGTAATGGTCATCTGTGAAAAGTGTAAGTAGGGTGTAAGCAAAATTACCTTGTTAATTGATGTGGGGCCAGAATGAATTAGAGAGCTCCATTCTTGAATACTCTCACCAGAATTCTCTAGAGTTTTCTTTTATGGGGTCAGAATAAATGCGGTGAGAGTATTTGGTTTCAATTATTAAAACAATAATAATAATAATAGTAGTACCAAATAACTCATCCACATTGAAAGTTGAACAAAGCTCGAATATTAGAGCTCGAGGCCCCACCACGGATTTCTCAGCCAATCAGAATTCGGCGTTTTTGGGTCCACGGACGAGACAACTCAGCCACGTCGTTAATGGATGCTAAGAATCCCCATTGACATAAAAAACTCATAGATACTTAGTTTAGATTGCCTTCAGCCTTTATATTGGGAAAGATCTCATATCTTTTGCTTGCGTGCAGGGTTAAGAATCTACCAAAAATTTAACATGCTTAGGATAGACCTCAATTTCTATCAATTTAACTCAGTTTTAACCTAAGTTCGTCTGTCAAAGTCGCGGCTCCAATTTAAGTTAATGGCTTCCGTTCAGAAAGACATTAGATCTTCAACTGGAAGGACAATGCGCGTGCCTGATACGAGAGCTGTTTTGGGATCTAATGGTGATCAAGGTACGTTTTGTTTTGGTAGTTAGATGTTGAGTTTACACTTTCTGTAGGTAGTGGTTAAAGCTGTTACAACTTGGCAATTGTTTGCAGGGAAAAGTAAGGTTGTACGTGGAAACAAGTCTTTGGTGGCTACTGCTGGACAAACAGGAGAAACAACTGGTGTGAAGGTGATTTCGGATTTCGAGAATGAACAAGGTACTTAGTTTTTGTAGGGAAATTGTCGTTCACGTGCTCTCTGTTGTGCTATCAGTTGTGGCTCCTCTTAGAGGTCAACACTCAGAAGAAGAAACAATTCCCAAAGATCACAATATGGATGATCGGTATAAAGAAGCAACCACATTGACAAATGATCTAAAAAATCAATGCAAGTAGATGATTTGCAATTATACTATTATTCCCAATTGTTGGTAGACTAACCTAAGCTTTTTTTGAAAAAAAAAAAAAAAAAAAAAAAAACAGGTGAAGAGGGCAAGAAGAAAGCAACACCCAGGAGGAGGAAGACTGCTGCCAAAAAAACAAGAGTAGATAAACACACTGCAAAGACAAACGATGAGGAAATTCCCAAGGAAATCCCAAAGCTAGGTTTCATTAAAGCTAATCAGGATAATTTTACGCAACCAGGGCATTTGAACACATTACCAGCTTGCCCTGCACTCACAGCTGAGCAATATACACGCCTTCTTGCTCTTCTCAATCCCCAAATTAAAGACTCACCAATGGAACCTCAGTCTAAGAAACCAGCTCCGGTGAAAGGTGCAAACAAACAGATCCAAAAACCTGCTCGAAGAAAAATCGAAGGTGCATGAGAACCACCAAAGCAAAGATTCCGGAAAAACAAAAGAAGAAGGTTGTGCACAGACAATCCCCAACTACTACTAGAACAGGTAATACCTAAACTAGATCTCATATTTCGTATTAAGAAAAATTACAAAATTTTGGCCTATCAGTATTTGTAGATTGCGTGTTTGATGATTGGATTGGTTCGATTGATTCTGAAATTTTTATCTATAATCAAGTGATCCGAGAGACTATATAAAGCATCCCAATGGAAAGTCCAAATAAATCACATTCATTCTTTCCCATACTCTTCAAAAGAAGAGACTAAGCTCTAATTAACTCGATCTCCAAATTAAATTTCAAAGATGTCTTCTCAGAACTTCAACGCAGGACAAGCTAAAGCCATGCACAGGTTTGTTAATTAACTAACATGACATTTATTTTCTTCTGCTCTTTCTCCAAAGAGCAGATCGATGATCCATTCAAGTGACATTTGCTTATAATTTTATCGATAGGCTAAGGCACAAGAATGGGTTGAGTCCGCTAAGGACACAACTCAATCAGCTAGGGACAAGACTGCGGATGCAGACAATGCAACATCCGATTCGTGCCAACAGAAAAAGGAAGAGGCCGCTGGCTTCCTCCAACAGGTAATTTATATACAGATTGGAATATGTTGTCATGTACATATACGTGACAGAAGGCTACATTTCCATGCCATAAGCTAAAACTACTGGCTTGATGTCAACTGGAAAATCTGTATGATGCGCATGAAGAAAAATAACGATTCGCTATCTTAATATTTGATGGCATTGTGGTTGTGCAGACTGGAGAGCAGGTGATGAACATGGCTCATGGTGCAATGGAAGGTGTCAAGAATACACTTGGAGTTAATGACAACACTAGCCACAACCACATGAAATAGACGAATTCTAGAGAAAGAGACGATGCCGATAAGCCGGATTAATAACTGTCATCGTCATTTTTAATAAAACATGGTACAAATGAGGATGATTCCCTAATCATTCCGTGTTCTTAAATAGCATCATTGCT
>JAJJMA010179119.1:0-19669 GCA_023529015.1 Papaver nudicaule
CAATACTGACTTTGCCCCAGTCAAGTATTGTTAGACTTCTGATGTTCTCGTGCGGGCCAATACTGACTGCCCCAGTCGAGTATTGTTAGCCTTTTTCTTTATTCCTGTGTGGGCCAATACTGACTGCCCCAGTCAAGTATTGTTAGACTTCTGATGCTCCCGTGCGGGCCAATACTGACTGCCCCAGTCGAGTATTGTTAGAGTTTATTTTATTTCTGGCCAGTCCTTTGCTTAAGTATAAGTTGTTCTTTTTGGGTTATGATGGGTAACATATATTCGAAACAAAGTATGTATACATACTTGCCCCTGTTACTCATTATAAGCCAAAAAATCATAACTAATTTTGTCCTTTCCGTGCGGATCAATACCGACTTTGCCCCAGTCGAGTATGGTTGGTGTATGCTCATTTTGCTAGGTCAGTCAATAATCATCGAATTGTTATCAGAGCTTTGCGCTTCTGAGTCCAGTTTATGGGTCATTTTTTGAAGTGTTTAGCCCAGTCACACTGATTGCTAAGCCCTGGCCAGGGGGAAACAGAGACAAATGTGGGGTGTTTCCCTATCAGGATCTTGGCTCCGTAATGTAGGGATGTTTGTTGTATGTTAGTCATCTCTTGCTGTTGATTGGAACCTCTGGTCTTACACTTATAGACGCTAACAAGGTTCATCTGGAGAGACTACACATGACGTGTTTTACCCATTTATACGTTTGCTGGATACTCTTATCGAAGGTTTGATTTTGATGGTATCGCGATGACCTTGGGCTTTATGTACCTCTTTTTATCAGTAAAGTTATTGACGCCAATGTGACACATTGATTTAACGTGGTTCGGTACCGAAATACCTACGTCCACGGGTGACAAATATGTATTATTTTTATTTAATAGATCTAATTATATACATGTAATTATGTTGATCGCGATGATGTCTGATTCCCGTACGGGTATTCGGTGACGCTATTTACACGCTTTGAGTTGACGCTGCTTCCTTCTGTGGAAATCGAACTAGTACTTGATATGCGAGGTCTGCAATTCCTCTCCAGAGACAGATACATCAATGGTGTAAACCTATATCTTCTTCTGGCTGCGGTGCGCAATCATGCGTTTCTTGAACACTGGAAATACTATAATACTTGATAAGCGAGGTCCGCAATTTCTCTCAGAGATAGATACATTCATCGGCCTGAGCCTACATCTTCTTCTGACTGCGGTGCGCACTCATGCACTCTTGAAATCTGAAAACATTAAGGATAATACGGTTTCTGATACAGTGCGTTCCAAGGATGGCGCAAAGTCTGTCCCTTCATGTTCTTCAAAACATATGATCCCTTCCCGGCTACATCGTGGATTACGTACGGCCCTCCCCATGTTGGTGCGAATTTTCCTGCTTTCTTCTCTTTTTGGTAAGCTGGGATGACTCTTAGCACATACTGTCCTACCACAAAGTTTCGGATCCTGGATATTTTGTTGTACTCTGCTGCGAGTCTCTGTTGGTAATTTTCCATTCGTTGTAATACTACTTCCCTTTTTTCTTCAAGGTCATCCAATTTTTGTAACATGAGATCCGAATTAAGCCCTTTCTCCCACGCCTCTGTTTTAGTGGTGGGGAGAATCGCCTCCGTGGGGATCACTGATTCAGCTCCGTACGTGAGTAAAAAAGGTGTTTATCCCGTTGCTTCCCTTCTCGTAGTGCGGTACACCCACAGTGTATTGTGTAATGCTCACACCAGGCTCCTTTCTTGGGCCCGAAAGTTCTTTTCAGGTTTAGTGCGATGGTTTTGTTTGTGATTTCTGCTTGTCCATTACTCTGAGGGTAAATGGGGGGTAGATTTTAGCTGCGCTATTTTGATAAGTTCGAACAATTCATCCACATGCGTTCCGGATAATTGCGCCCCATTATCAGAGACTATGGCGGCAGGAATTCCAAATCCGCAAATGATATTCTCAAATAGGAAAGTGAAGACATCAATGTTTCTAATGTTAGCCAAAGCCTTAGCCTCGACCCACTTGGTGAAGTAATCCGTGGCCAATATCAGATATTTTCGCTTTTTAGTGCCCATCACTAAAGGTCGAACTATGTGTACTCCCCATTTTGCAAATGTCGAAGGACTGAGTACGGAATTTAATGTTGTGGCTGGGGCTCGGATCCTTCGAGCGTCACGTTGGCATTCCTCACATATTTTAGACATGCTTGCCGCATCATTATTCATGTATGGCCAATAATATCTCTGCATCCTTGCTTTGTGCGCCAAGGATCGTTGCGCACTGTGGTTTCCCGCGTCCCCGTAGTGTATGGCGACTAAAATTTTATGTCCTTCCTTTCTGGACAAACACCTGAGTAGAGGCCCTGAGAAAGACCTTTTGTACAAATTTCCTTGGCGTAACTCATAATTCCTTGCTTTAGGCACTATCTTCCTTTCTTCTAGATAATCTGATGGCCTTAATCCTTTCTTCAATAATCGGTGAATCAGGATTCTCCAGTCTTCTTCCGCATCAACCATCATCTCGCGGTTCTTTTCTGCCTCCTCAATGAGGTCCTCCATTGTGGCTTCATCCTCTAAATCTTCTTCCGTGGTTATTCATGCCTTATTTGTTACCATGACTTCCTTCAATTTGATAGAAAGTTCGTAGATCCTGCCGATTTTGATTGCGGTGGTGCTCGGATCTCTCATCATTGAGGATAGAAATGCTAGTGCGTCTGCATGGCGATTATCCTTCCTACATAGATGTCGAAACACCACTTTCTCAATGCGCGAAGCCAGACTTTGAGCTAATGCCATATATGCCATCATATTTTCATCAACCGTCTGGTATTCAAGTTCAATCTGCCTAATAACTAGCTGAGAGTTGCTTGTTAACAGTATGTCACTGATTCCCATTTCTAGGATTAGCCGTAATGCGTGAATGACAGCCTCGTACTCGACTACGTTGTTCGTATGCTCTTCAAATTCTAGTCTGAAAGCATGCACCATGCGGTCTTCTGTGGGAGAGGTAATGACAATACCAATCCCCGCTCCTTCTTTATTCCTGGAACCATCAACGAAAACCTCCCATCTCCGCGAGTTTGCGGGAACTAGAATGCTGTTAAGATCTTCTTTGTCTTCCTCGAAACCTGGTATGTCGTCGACGCCATCATCATTGTCCAAGGGTAAGTCTGCTAGGAAATCAACAAGTACTTGAGATTTTCTGGATGTGCGGAGTTCGAAGATGATCTTATGATGCCCCAGCTGAGCGTTCCATTTTGCGATTCTTCTTACAACCTCTGTGTTACCAAGTACGGCTCCCAGTGGTGCTTTTGTGATAACACGAATGTAATGCGCATCAAAGTAAGTTCTCAACTTTTGACTTGCATGTACAAGGGCTAAGATGAGTTGTTCTAACTTGGTGTAGTTCTTTTCAGCGGGGGATAGGGTTTTGCTCACGTAGTAGATTGGTTACTCTTCCTTCAAATTCGTTCGTACTAAAACTGCACTCACCGCATTGCTTGTGGCCGCAATGTATAGTGCTAATACCTCATCCCGCTTGGGTTTTTGGAGAATGAGTATTGCATCCAAGTACTCCTTTATTTTTTGGAATGCTTGCTCACAAGCCTCAGTCCACGCGAATTTGCTTTCTTTCTTTAGTATGTTGAAAAAATGCTTGCATTTATCCGATGATCTAGCGATGAACCTTCTCAGAGCCTCAAGACTCCCATTAAGTTTCTGAACGTCTTTTAATTTCCGTGGTGAAGGCACGTCTACGATTGCTTGAATTTTTGCTGGATCTACTTCGATTCCTCTTTTTATGACCAAGTACCCTAGGAATTTTCCCGATGTAACCCCAAAAGTACACTTGTCGGGATTTACTTTCATGTGACATTCCTCATAGCTTGGAAAATTTCCCTTAGGTCGCTGAGATGACTGTTTGCATTTTTGCTTTTGACGAGCATGTCATCCACGTACACTTCCAAATTGTGCCCTATCCATGGTTCAAAAACCTTGTTCACCAACCTTTGATATGGTGCCCCGCATTTCTTAAACCAAATGGCATCCTTGTGTAACAATACATCCCTCTAGAAGTGAAAAATGCGGTGTGTTCTTGATCCTTTGGTGCGAGTGCAATCTGGTTGTAGCCCGAGTACCCATCCATGAAAGATAACAACTCGTGCCCCGCAGTTGCGTCGACAAGTTGATCTATGCTAGGAAGTGGATAACTGTCTTTTGGGCACGCTTTGTTGAGATTAGAGAAATCTATGCAAATCCGTACGCCGCCATTCTTCTTTGGTACTATTACCATATTAGATATCCAAGTTGGGTACTTGACTTCCCTTATGAATCTGCATCCAAGAGTTTCTTAAGGTCTTGTTCAACCGCATGATGGTAGTCTGGTGATATTTTCCGCAATCTCTGCCTGAAGGGTTGCGTTTCGGGCTCTCTCTTCAACTCATGCTCTACCACCTCTGGGTTTATGCCAGGCATATCTCCCATTTTCCATGCAAATATTTCTGCGAACTCAATTAACAATTTATGGACTGCTTCCTCCTGTTCTTCCCCCAGCAGAGTTCCAATTTTGATCATCCTTGGCGATTCCGCTGTGCTTATGTTTACTGCTTATGTTTACTTCTTTAATTGTTATTTGTTATGCGTTTTATCCTTCACGAATTTCATTGCTTCAAGTTCGTCTGGGCTCATGCCTGGACAAGACGTGCTTGGATATTCAGCGTTCTTCTGCGTGGCAGCAAGGATTTCTCTTGCGATGTCCATGAGGTGTTGCTCGATCGCTATGTTCTTGTCTTTTTTTGCTTCCCTCCATGGAATGGACATTTTGTATCCTGGATCCGTGCGGACATGCATTAAGCTCTTTCCCTTAGATTCTTCGAGGTACTCATCAATCACCGTATTCTTGCTTTCTTATTTGCGGTATTTTCTGCTATTTTGCTCCGCGCACTCCGCATTCATTCTGATTTCGGTTACATGACATTATCTGGTTATGTCTTGGTCTCCTTTGATTTGCATTTCCCCTTGATTAGTAGGAAAGCTCAAGTGCTGATGATATGATGAGGCAACTCCTTTCAACTGGTGTACCCACATCCTTCATATGATGGCGTTATATGGGGATGGTGCATCTACAATGCTAAAACTAGTATTAATCGTCAGAGGTCCAACTTTTACTTCTAGTACAATTTCTCCTTTGGGCTTCGAGATTGATCCGTTGAAACCGTAAATGGTGTACCGTGATGGAGAGAGTTGTTCATCCCTAAGATTCATCTTAAGGGATGCGCTGTAAAACATTACATTTAGGGAACTTCTGCTGTCGATCAAAATCTTCTTCATGTTCCATCCAGCTATGGGGAGAGTTAAAACCAGTGGCTCGTTGTGGACCTCTACCTCTTGATCTACATCGGCTGGGGAAAAACTTAAAGGCGTAGCCATCCATCCCTCTCATTGTTCTACTTCATCTCCGTTCATGCTAAAAACTTCATGACTTTCCATTCGCTTCCGGAGTCGTTTTCTTACGTCACCCACAAATGTTTGCGCATGGGACTCTGAATGCGTAATCATGTGAACAACTTGATCATTTGGCGGGATCGTGACAGTCTTATCTTGCTGATTTTGCTGATGCTACTGCACATATTGCCTGAGGTCCCCTGCATCTACCAATGCTTGAATGTAATCCTTTAACGTTTTGCAATTTTCGGTTTGATGCCCCTTGAACTCGTGGTATTCGCAAAAATCTTTGTGGTTTTGATTCCTTTGAGCTTGTTGTCCTCTTGACCATGGCCACTTCATATCTGCTCGGGATTTAAGGGTTCGCAATATCTGTGATATGCTAGCGTTTAGCTTGGTGTAAACCATGTCGTTGAAATCATAGCTCTTCTTTCCCGTTCCTGAGTTTGGACGCTTGTTGTCGTACTGCTTTGTTCCATTGTATTGTAGCTTTTCTGCGGGCTCAGGTTCCATCGAGTTAGTGCGGTGAGAACTTTTATGACCTTGAGAAGGTTTGTGGTTGCTTTTTTGATTGTCAGAAGATCTATGTGATTGACCGCGCGGATTATCTCTCTGAATCTCTCGCAGCGGCACATGCTTTTCAAGGATGATGTGCAATGCTCCCTCGGTTTGCGGGTCTGATCCATGAATCTCCATAAAGAGTGCGCAAGTCCTGTCCAATCCCCAAGTAAAACCACTGATTTTGGCCTCATCGCTTACGTTACCTATCTCTTGACAAATTTTTGTCCATCTTCTCTCGTATTCCCTGTAGTCCTCGCCAGGCTTGGAAATCAACCTGTGAAGCTTGTCTGTCCCCGTCTTCAAGGCTTTGTTATACATGTATTGTCCCACAAACTTGGTAGCCAATTCCGCATATGATCCGATGGAATTGGGCGTTAAGTTATCGTACCATTGGAGTGCTACTCCCTTTAGGCTGGATGGGAAGTACCTGCACATTACCACATTCTTTCTTACCCAAGGTGCCATGACCCGCGCATAATACCTGATATGCGCTGCGGGATCCTTGGTTCCGTCATAGCATTGAAAAGACGGGAGTGAGTATTTTCTAGAGATCCTGGTTAGTGCTAGCTTTGGAATGAGTGGCGCGGTTTGTGCGTCATGCATTGCTACTTCCAGCCTGTTGCCTCCCTGATGTGCTCTGATTGCTCTCAACTCAGCCCTAATTTCTTCCAGATCATTCCGATATTGATATCCAGGAATGTTTTGTAAAGCGGCTTGGTTAGCTTGACCTTGCTGGGGATAGGCTGGTCCATCCACTGCCTGATCCTCGTCATCAAAATCAGCCTCATAATCATCTTCTCCGTAATCTCCCTGCATATCGTCATCTGCGGATTGGTCTCCCGCCTCGTAACCGTAATATATGCCTTCATGGTAGTCGTCACCGCGGGGATTCTTCTTTGAGGATGCATAATCAGTCTTCTTTCCCTATTCACTTGACGATGGAAATTCTGCGAAACTTCTTCTCGTGCTGGGTCTCTTGGGAGTCGGCACCGTAAAGGTGTTGATGGTGGTTTTTGGCGAGGAGGTTGCAAGAGTAATTTTGCATCAATTTTGGCATCCTGGAATAGCTTGAGACAAGGTATGAACTTATTTTACAATAGGGATAAGATATTTGGTTACCATTAGCCATATTTTGATCTTCACGACCATAGCCTAGTAGCCTGGTCCACATCCCTAGCCTACACGTAAAATACATATGCATGCGCTTGTGCCTGTGCACGCGCTTTAGCTTATGCATGCGTCTGTGCCTGTGCACGCGCCTTGGCTTATGCTTATGCACCTGTTTCATCCCTTGTTTTCCTAAGCTAAAATATCTCCTTCCCTAGCTCGCCATCCCCTTTGTTCCCTAACCTAAAAACACGCCCCTCTTGGCTTGCCTAGCTCACGCCCATGATGGGTGGCCCACGGCCATCCCATCCTTCCTTTGCTCACGTCCCTTGCTTGTCCTAAAAACTCTCATCTCTTGGCTCGCCTAAACTCAAGTCCATGGATGAGTGGCCCATCCCACTATAGCCCATGGCCATCCCTTGCTTTCCCCAAGCTAAAATATCTCCATCCCTAGCTTGGTTGAGCTCACGCCCATCCTCACCTATCCTAAAACTCACGCACACCCCAGCTCACGTCCATGGAGGCCCATGCGGCCATCCCTTGCTCACGGCCATCTCTTGCCTTCCTAGAGCTAAAATATCTCCTTCCCTAGCTTGGTCTTGGTCGTGGCTCATGCCACGGCCCTACACTTTTGGGCCTTTAGCCGTGATCCATATTGTGGCCTCACTTGTATTGCTAGACTCTTATTGTAGACCCCACTTTCATAGGTCGCCTACAAAACAATGGTAGGGCCCACTTTTATCACTCACCCTAGATTGAGGGTCCCACTTATTCATTCTTGAGTTGCCTCTATTTATGGATCCCGCTGATCCAAGTCCTAGATGACTATGGGCTTTATTGAATCCATGATATTCTAGTTTCCTAATCAAATTCGGAAATCTGGCAGATTACGAATTGCCTCAAAGGACGATTTTTACAGCCCAATACGTGAATAATTAGGAGAAGCTTCCTTCACGAAAGTTTCTCCTCTGTGAGTTCCCCATAACATACTAAAATTTTGTGATTTTAGCGAATATAGGCTGGCCTGGGTGATTTTTGGAATGGATAACATGCAAACTGTCCAGAAATCTGAATATGACGTAATGTTATGGTCCATCCTCATACGTCCTATATCTAACTTTCTAATAAGATTATTATGCTATGCAACATGGATTATTATCATTCATGTGGCCTATCTTTAGGTCTTGAATTGGAAATACTCATGCATTCTTGGTTGAGGCTACGCTATGTTAGCATCACTCGTCTGTTTTCCTGATTATAGACTTGCTTCTATAATCAGTGCTACAATTCTTAATCGTGGCTCATGGCTATGACTTATATTATTTTGGAAATTCATATGTCGCTTTTACTCAGGGAATTGGTGTATTATATGCCACAAGCCAATTTCTTATATTTATGGCAAATCGAAAGTCGTATTTACTTGACTATTGCCACAGAGAGTTGCTGAAATCCTCTCAGTCTAAATGGAGATTGCATAGCTCAATCCTTAGACTTCTCTCATTGGTTTAAATGGCGATTGTCCGGCTCAATCCTTAGACCAAACTTAAAAGAGATACACAAGCTTATCGCTTAAATCTCGATCTTTATGCAAAGTTCTGAGTTTACCAGTAATTGGTACGACTTTGCACTTAGTCATATTTGACTTAACAAATAAATCAATACTTAACAAATCTTACGAGAATCAAGTAAGTTACTTGGGGGGATATTCTTTAGGATTTTGGTTTGGCGGTCTACGGCATGTGTGATTACAACAGCTCAATCACTCAACGGGAAAGAAACTAAGTCGTGTGAACGTTGCTGAAAAGAGGGGATGAGAAAGTGGGCTGTTATTCTTCCCTAACATTAGGCGCAAGACTTGCCCCACTTACTTCACACTCCCACTCTTCCACTTCTTCCACTTCTTACGAGATCAGTTGGAATTTTATTGCTATAAATAGGTCACTCGACCAGTTTGGAAAGACAGAACAGACAAGTTCAACAGTTCATTTCAGTGCAAGTCTAATCAATCTATCTCATTGATAATTGATTAATTCTTCTCATTCAGCATTCAATATCTAGTGAGAACTGAATATCCATTCTTTTTTAGCAATTTCAATCACAACATCATAGCAATTCTCTGATCTCATCTTTCTCTGCTTCCCTCCCTAAACCAACCCTATTTCCTCTTCTTGTACTGAAGCAATACTCGAACGGCCAATTCTTGGTTTAGGCGAGTCTTGTTCGATCTTGACCTCTCGAATACCATTACAATCTCATATTACATCATTACACTTCACACTTTACCCCTCAGATTCTCTTTATTGTTTTACACCTAAAACATTTGGCGACCACAGTGGGAGGTCATTATCTCGGTTGTAAGAAAAGATGGTTGAAACCAGGAGGCAGAGTTCAGAGAACACGAATTCTCCAAATATCACCAGTGGTCCCACAACTTCATCTGTTACAAGTGGGGCCACCAACACCCAAACTAGGGGCGTCACCAGCTTTGCTGGGCCCACCTTCCAAAACGTGAATAACCACACGTCTCAAAGCCCAAATTTCGTGGTTACCTCACCTCATGTGGGGTCCACTTCATCCCCTTCCTTCATGACCGCTCAACCTCATGTTGTGGGGTCCACCTCATCTCTATCCTATGCTAACACGTCCCCCATATCTTGTGTTGTGGGGACCACCACTCTCCAAACTAGGGACGCCATCAGCTTCCCTGCTGGTCCCACCACCAAAACCGTGATCCATGGCACCTCTCAGAGTGCTGATGTCGTGCCCTCTCTGGTGGGACCCAATTTATCTTATTCTTTCACTCCTATGGTCACCTAACCTCTTGATATGGGCCCCATTTCATCTCTATTACCCATTATCACGCCCACCATGCCTCATGTCGTGGGGGCCACCATCACTACCACCTCTGCAACCACAGTTAATGCTCATGTTCCTAAACAAGTTACTATTTTAGATCTGGCAAAGACTTGTCAAGGAAAAGAGGAGAATCCAGAAGATTTCACGCAAAGATTCAGAGCCAAAGCTTTGGATTATCATAGCAGGGAGATGAATGAGTCACAATTGGTGGAGATTTGCATAGGAGGGATGGAACCACGTCATCAAGAATTAATGGGGAAATTCCGACCCTGCACTTTCCCGCAACTCTATACAATAGCTGAGCAACATGCTAATGTTGGAGATAACTCTGTCAACAGGGGACTGGGGACTGAAGGCCCGCACAATAAGCCTTCCAACCCACCTCAACACATCCAGAGTTTCACCACCTACGAAAAACCCGTGAGTCAGGAAGATAGTTTCTTAATAGAGAATTTGTGTGAATTATTACACTTCTCAAGAGGACAGAGGGTAGACACGTTTGCTGCTCTCAACCGCATTGCCTTCAACGCGGATTTAACCCCGCCCTCACTGGAAGTTTCAGAGATGTCTCTCGCATCTGATCCCAAGGAGAAAGATATTACCTTTACTGAGGAAGACATGATGGCCGAAGAGGGACATAATCGAGCTTTGTACGTTACAGCGCATGTCAAAAACGTGGAGTTCAAGAGAGCCTTGATCGATACTGGAGCTGCTGCCAACATCATAACTCTGAAGACTCTTCGCACTGCTAGAGTTCCTAAAAATCAAATCGTGCATCATCTTGTTGTAATGAAAGATTTTGAAGGGAACAGGACTAATACCTACGGGTATGTCAACCTGGATCTCAAGGTGGGACCAATCCAATCAAGGGTGAAGTTTCATGTCATCGAGAAAGAGCCTGATTACCATATGATCCTGGGACAAGCCTGGATCAAAGACAACAAAGTCGTCCCCTCTACTTATCACCAATGTATGAAGGCGGTGCTAGATAAAGAAATTATTCGTGTCGCGGCGTCAGCATCTCCGTATTCACCAATATACGAAGCAGAGTTCTTCGAGCCAAAGGAGACTACACCAGAGCCGCCTAACAAAGTCTACAGTATTCTTCTACCTGCATGGTCCTCCATCAAAGATGAGAAGCCACTGTCACCCACGTCAATTGAAGAAAACATGGAAGGCGTACCTACTTCAGCAGGACTTCTTAGGTATGGTTCGATTATATCTCATGAATCACCTTATTCCAAAAGAAGTTACAATTTCACTACTCAATATGATGCTGGGGGTAGAACCATCTACTCACGATGGAAATATTAGCAATTAACAGGGGAGGGTGGCGGAAAACCTCCCCGCATCGAGGAATGTTATCAGAATGAAGGATCCTCAGAAGAAGAAATTCAGGAAGCTCCGCCACAACTACAAGATGGATCCAATTCCACCACTGATGCCCTTGAAACCGTCAACATAGGGACGGATGAGGTTCCTAGACCTATCTCTGTCAGTTCATCCTTATCAACAGAGGAGCGTGAAGCCTTGATTAATCTTCTCAAAGAATACCAGGATGTTTTTTCTTGGACCTACGAAGAGATGCCCGAGCTAGACGACAAGTTGGTGACACATCATCTGCACATTTTACCCGGCTCTAAGACGGTGAAGCAACAACCACGTCATTTTCTACACGAGATAGAAGAACAAATCAAGATTGACATTCAAAAGCTACTCTCTGCAGGGTTCATTAAACCCATTCATCATCCTACTTGGCTAGCCAACGTGGTACCAGTCAAGAAGAAAAATGGTCAAATCAGATGTTGTGTAGACTTCAGAGATTTGAACAAATGCTGCCCCAAGGACGATTTCCCGCTGCCCTACATCGATATGCTGGTGGATGCTACCTGCGGTCATGCTATGTTCTCATTCATGGATGGTTACAGTGGTTACAATCAAATCAAGATGTGCGATTCAGATGCAAGTAAGACTGCCTTCCGAACTCAAATTGGGAATTTTCATTATATTGTAATGCCCTTTGGACTCAAGAATGCAGGTGTTACTTATCAACATGCCATGACAGCAATATTCCATGATATGATGCATAAACAAATTGAAGATTACGTGGACGATGTTGTAGTCAAATCAAAAACACGAGCATCTCACCTAGACGTGCTGAGACAGGTGTTTGACAGATGTAGAGAGTACAAGTTGAGGATGAACCCTCTAAAATGCGCGTTTGGAGTTTCTTCAGGTAAATTCTTGGGCTTTCAAGTAACTGAAGAAGGAATCAAGGTGGACCCTACCAAAACGAAAGCAATTACCACCATGCCGCCACCAAAGACGGTAAAAGAACTCAAAAGCTTTATGGGGAAGGTCTCTTACATACGGAGGTTTATTCCCGGCTTAGCCCAATTCGTGGTCTCGTTCATCCCTTTACTAAAGAAGGGAGCGGATTTCATATGGTCTCCCGTCCAAGAAGAGGCATTTAGGAAGATCCAACAATTACTACTATCACCAGCGATGATGAAAGCACCAGTACAGG
Source organism: Papaver nudicaule (assembly GCA_023529015.1). NCBI lineage: Eukaryota > Viridiplantae > Streptophyta > Magnoliopsida > Ranunculales > Papaveraceae > Papaver > Papaver nudicaule. Next base: position 12,476 of record JAJJMA010179119.1, read on the forward strand.
GGCGTCCTCTACTTCTTTATACAACATCAAGCGACACCGCTATTGGAGCACTCCTCGCACAAGAAGGTGACGATAATGTTGAATATCCAGTATATTACATTAGTCGTACTCTGAAGAATGCTGAACTCCGCTACCCAAAAGTAGAGAAGGCGTGTCTATCCTTAGTCTTCGCTATCCAGAAGTTCAGGCATTATCTCTTATCAAACAGGGTCGTGCTAATCATGAAAGCAGACCCTATAAGATTCTTACTATCCAAACCGGTCCTGCTAGGAAGACCAGCCCGTTGGCTACTACAGATGTCAGAGTTTGACATTGCTTGTGTGGCTCCAAAGGCAATCAAAGGCCAAGCTGTTGCAGATCTTCTTGCGGCCTTCCCTGGAGAAGACACTACTGCCCTACATGAAGATGTACCCGGGGAATTCCCGGAAATATCCTTGGTCAAGGAGGATACTTGGTTATTATACTTCGATGGCTCCGCTACGCCAAGTAACAACACTGGAGGAGTTGGAATAGTATTGGTTTCCCCTGCCGTCGAAGTATTCTCACACTTGTTCAAGTTAGACTTCCGGTGTACCAACAATTCGGCGGAATACGAAGCCTTTCTGATAGGATTATCCTTAGCCGACCAAGCGGGAGCCACCAATCTGGAGATTAGGGGTGACTCCAAATTACTAGTGAATCAAATGAATGGTGTTTACTCATTAAAGGAAGTCACTCTAGCTCCTTTTCGCGCTGAAGCACAGAGACTATTAACTCATTTCTCTGAAGCCATTATCATTCATACTGGTCGAACTAATAACAGGCATGCTGATTGTCTAGCAACATTGGCTTCGAATTTACAGTTTGAAGGTATGGAAACGACTCTCACCGTGCAGAAGCGTACGCTTTCATCGACCTGGTTGGCACAAACTAGCGAGCTAGAGGTACATGAATGGAGGACACCTGTTATGGATGAGCTCACTCGATCATCATCTGAAAGGAAAGTTCGTCTCAAAGATTTGAAGAACTTTTTCTTATTACACGGGATCCTTTATCACAGGAACTCAGATGGATCTTTGTCTCGGTGTCTTGGGGATATTGAGGCTCAACAACGACTTCATCACGTCCATGAAGAAATATGTGGACAAAGTCTAGTGGTCACTCTATACATGCGACTCCAACGACTGGGATATTACTGGCCCACCATGGAAACTCAATCCAGAGAAATACAAGGTTCCTGCAGTAAGTGTCAATCAGTTGTGCATCATTCTGAAGCCTTGATGATACATCCTGTCGAGTATTGGCGTGAACCTTACATCCAATATCTCCAGGACCATGTTCTACCCACCGAGAAGAGAGATGCAGAAAGGTTGAAGAGACGGGCAGTAAGGTTCATCTTCCATGAAGGAATTCTGTATCGCAAAAGCTTTGGTGGGGATTTGCTACGCTGTTTGGCAGAACCAGAAACGAGTATCATACTCAAGGAGATGCATGAAGGTGAACACCAAGGTAAGAAGAAATTATTTATACAAGTTCATGAAAAATATTATTGGCCTACTATGGAAGACGATGCTGCCATGTTTGTTCGAAGGTGTCATCAGTGTCAGGTTCATAATAACCTTATACACTCTCCGTGTCTTCCTCTACAATCCATCAGCAGTCCTTAGCCGTTTTATAGTTGGGGACTTGATCTTATAGGAAAGATCAATCCCGCATCTTCTTTACAGCATGAGCACATTATAACCGCTACTGAATACTTCACGAAGTGGGTAGAGGCGATTCCGCTTAAGAAAACCAAGGGTATCAATATAGCTCAGTTTATCAAGGAGCATATCATCTGTAGGTTTGGAGTTCCTAAGCACATCATAACAGATAATGATTCGCCTTTCGTTAATCAAGCTGTAGCGGAATTACTCCAAGAATATGGTATTCAACATATTTGTTCTACACCTTATTATCCTAAAGGAAATGGGCAAGCTGAAAGTACTAATAAGACGTTGATCCGGATTCTAAGTCGAACCGTTCATGATAATCAGCGGTCTTAGCATGAGAAACTCCCCATGGCGTTATGGGCATATAGAATTTCTCCAAGGAGTTCTACAGGAGCTTCTCCATACTCTTTGGTATATGGTACTGATGCCATTCTTCCAGCCGAAATCAAGATTCCTTCAGCACGCATCGCCATGGCTAGTGGGGTCTACCTCGATATTTTTGGTTCTAGGTTTGCGGAATTAGACACTATCGAAGATAGGCGTACGAAGGCAGAAGCTCATATGGAAGCTTATAGAAGAAGGATTTCTAGAGCATATGATAAAGCAGTGAAACCAAGAGTCTTCCAAGTTGGGGACTTGGTATTAAAGACAGCCAAGCATATTCAGCAAGATATGTCGGCTCCAAAATTCTCGGCTAATTGGGATGGGCCATATGTGGTGACTAAAGCGGCGCTTAGTGGCTACTACAAAATTGCTACCTTCGACGGAAAGACCGAAGGTAGGTAATCAATGGAAAATGGCTCAAACCTTATTACGTATGAACTTATGATTACTTCTTTGTAGAATTAAAAAATTCCTTCAAAGTTAGGGCAAGCCTTATTTGCACTTAACGATTACAATATTTATAACTTCTTTCATTCAGAAAAATATTATTTATTCAATTCAATTCAAAAAAAAAAAAATCTTTCTTCAGAATAAGCCTTCCAAGAGTGCATAATCCCTTTCGTATAAGCTTTCTGTAGATGGTGAAAAATGGAGAAGGGATAAAATTGTAAATCTCCTTATGTTATGCCTTTCCAAGAAGCGATTGCCTACTCAGGCAGATCTCTATAGCTCTACGAGTTCCCTCTTATAGCCTCCCGGGTGGAGAGAATGATATAGTAGTGCAATTGCCTATTCAGGCACATCTCTATAGCTCGGAATGCAACCCGTTCTACGAGCTGAATAAACTCTCTATGAGTTCTCTCTTATAACTCCCGGTGGAGAGGATGATATCATAGTGCAGTACTGATAATCTCACCAGCACATTAAACCCATTAATCTGCTTCATGTCGACATCGCCTCGAATTCCTCGGCATCAGAACCAGATCTCTCAATGGTACATGGTGAAGAGTTAACAGAGACGCATCCTCATGGATTTCCTCTTAATACGACTTGACATCCGAGTCTTAATGAAAATCTCAGGGATATCGAAGCTCTAGGCCTGTCTAGAGCTCTCGGAGAAGCATACAACAGCCTAAACAGACTTAAACAGACCACACCCTAAGCTCAGGATGGTCTAATATACCATGGATAAGCGCGCCATGACTTCAAGCATACTGTAGCCCAAACGCATGCATAAGCCATAGCGCCAGTGCATGCATAGGCACGCATGCACCATAACACACATGAGCAATTACGCCGCAATCAAGTTGGCCTTGGCCTCCTTGGCCCATGGCGCCACGAAAACATGGCGCCACAACTTCTGGCCTTGGCCAAAGGCCAAGGCCGTGGCTCCTCAGCCCATGCCGCTGTGAAAACCATGGCGCCACAACTTGGCATTGGCCAAATGCCAAGGCCGTGGCTCCTAGGTCATGGCGTCATATTCATGGCGCCACATCTTTTAGGCCTTGGCCAAAGGCCAAGGCCGCGGCTATAAGTCCATGGCGCCATATTCATGGCGCCACAAAATGATTGGCCTATCCAAAACATGGCCATGGCGCCGTTGGCCTGGCGCCACAAGGATTGGCCTAGGCAAAAGGCCATGGCGCCATATTCATGGCGCTACAGAATGATTGGCTTAGCCAAAAAGCCATGACGCCATATTCATGGCGCCACAAAAAGATTGGCCTGTCCAAAACACGGCCATGGCGCCATTGGCCTAGTGCCACAAGGATTGGCCTAGCCAAAAGGCCATTACGCCATATTCATGGCGCCACAGAATGATTGGCTTAGCCAAAAAGCCATGGCGCCATATTCATGGCACCACAAAATGATTGGCCTGTCCAAAACACGGCCATGACGCCATTGGTCTAGCGCCACAAGGATTGGCCTAGCCAAAAGGCCATGACGCCATATTCATGGCGCCACAGAATGATTGGCTTAGCCAAAAAGCCATGGCGCCATATTCATGGCGCCACAAAATGATTGGCCTGTCCAAAACACGGCCATGGCGCCATTGGCCTAGCCAAAAGGCCATGACGCCATATTCATGGCGCTACAGAATGATTGGCTTAGCCAAAAAGCCATGGCGCCATATTCATGGCGCCACAAAATGATCGGCCTGTCCAAAACACGACCATGGCACCATTGGCCTGGCACCACAAGGATTGGCCTAGCCAAAAGGCCATGCCGCCATATTCATGGCGCCACAGAATGATTGGCTTAGCCAAAAAGCCATGGCGCCATATTCATGGTGCCACAAAATGATTGGCCTGTCCAAAACACGGCCATGGCGCCATTGACCTGGCACCACAAGGATTGGCCTAGCCAAAAGGCCATGCCGCCATACCTCCTATTGGCCAAAATCATGGCCATAGCCACGCAATGCTGCCTGGTTCAATGCAACTACGCAACACTTATGCTACACGAGATATCAAAACATCACACGGGGGGATAACTTTAGGGGTATTGGTCTGGCGGTCTACGACAGTTGAAAGAAACTGATGGAGATAGTGGACAGTTACAAGAAGATGGCGCGAGTGGACATGTTCTACACAACTCAGGCAGTTACAGAAACCAACTCATGTCCTCCACTCCCCCACTCTTCCACGACTTCCACCTTCTCTATCGAGAGATCAGGGTGAGTTCAAAACTATAAATAGAGGCCTCCTCTATCTTCCAAGGCAGAACATTTTTTTCGGAAACAACCAGATATTCAGAACACCTGAATAAACCAGAGTCTCAGAAGTAAACACACCTGACCAACCCAGCACATTTCTAGCCTTGGAGATTTCCAGTCACCTTCACGACGGGAATCTTGAACTCTTACACCCAAAAATACATCCTCAACCTGATCTCAAGTTTCTTCGATGTTTCCCTTCCTAGATCAACCTCTATCCTCTCTGTAACCGAAGCAAGACGTGAACGACCATTGACTTGGTTTAGGCTCGTCTTGTTCGACTTTGATCTCGAACACTACGAAAGTACCCAGAGACGGTGCATTGTTTTTCCAGGTAAAAACACTTTCCATCTTCTCCTGGAACACTGCAGTTTTGGCTTTCAAATTTTGGACAGCTTCTCCCACTTTAGCAGTTTCTTCTGCAATTCTCTCTTTGAAAATCATCAATTCCTGCTCTCTTGCTTCCTCTTTAGCCTTCAAATCTGCAGCAATTTCACGTTCCAGGGTTTTCAAGCTTTCCACCATTTGATCAACTTTCTCAGCTTCTTCATCAATGGCTTTTTCATCTTCATCAATGATTTCGGGATCAGGGCCATCCGCTAGAAAGGCCAATCGGTCCATCTTTATCTTTTCAAGTCGCTGTCGAAGCCATCCAACCCTGAACTTAACGTTTTCAGCTGAGGAAAGTAAACGCTCCCATTTCAGAATAGTAGACAAGGTAACCTTGTGCAGTGATCCTTGTTCCATCTCTGTTATCATCGACAACAATAAGGCAACCATGGACACCAAGACTGGTGAGCAATCCTTACCCAAGACTTGGTTAATAGCTATGTGGCCGTATTTCCTCCATATCTTAGTGTACAGAGAAACGTGTTTCTTTCGAACTAAGAAACCCCCAACAGATTTATGTTCATGAGATAGGGATTGCATCTGAGGATCAAAGAGAAGACCTGCCCTGATGGTACTACCACGAGGGACGTGATCTTCAAGGTCTACCATTGAAACATGACTGTAAGTAGGAGATTGGGAAGTCTCAGTCATCTTTCTTGGGGGAGCGTGAGCACACTTTTTGCGAAACTGTAAGAAATAAAAAGTAAGAAGATATTTTGGATCTAATCAATGAGGTAGATAAAGAAGGGGATTTACCGGTGAAGAATTGCTCATCCTTGGCATCTTACTTCGTGGATTGCTGGTATTTGTATTTCCTTCCTCTTCATTCTACAATTAACTGATAGTTAATGGATTTCTAAAAAATATGAGGAAACCACAAGTGAAGAGTTACTTACAGAGCTGGGAACCCAAGCCTTACGCTTGATGAATTGGCTCAGAGGAATGTTGTTGCTGCTGTTGCTCAACATGATATAAAAAAAATGGAGAAAGTATGATTGATGGTGCTTCTGGGTGTGAATATTTATAGGCGCGGAGTAATTTTGAATTCTAGGGTTTTGGGAATTCAAATTCAAGAGTAACTGTTGCCTACATAAGAGGAGTTGACTCAGATATATTTGCAAGTGGACTGACAAGTGTGAAGATAAAGCCTCATCGGCTAGGTCATCAACTTATGCTCACCCTGGAACACTCACGGTTCCATGCTGCGCAAGGGACTAAATTTTGATGGTGGTTTTTGGCGAGGAGGTTGCAAGAGTAATTTTGCATCAATTTTGGCATCCTGGAATAGCTTGAGACAAGGTATGAACTTATTTTACAATAGGGATAAGATATTTGGTTACCATTAGCCATATTTTGATCTTTCACGACCATAGCCTAGTAACCTGGTCCACATCCCTAGCCTACACGTAAAATACATATGCATGCGTTTGTGCCTGTGCACGCGCTTTAGCTTATGCATGCGTCTGTGCCTGTGCACGCGCCTTGGTTTATGCTTATGCACCTGTTTCATCCCTTGTTTTCCTAAGCTAAAATATCTCCTTCCCTAGATCACCATCCCCTTTGTTCCCTAACCTAAAAACACGCCCCTCTTGGCTTGCCTAGCTCACGCCCATGATGGGTGGCCCACGGCCATCCCATCCTTCCTTTGCTCACGTCCCTTGCTTGTCCTAAAAACTCTCATCTCTTGGCTCGCCTAAAATCAAGTCCATGGATGAGTGGCCCATCCCACTATAGCCCATGGCCATCCCTTGCTTTCCCCAAGCTAAAATATCTCCATCCCTAGCTTGGTTGAGCTCACGCACATCCTCACTTATCCTAAAACTCACGCACACCCCAGCTCACGTCCATGGAGGCCCATGCGGCCATCCCTTGCTCACGGCCATCTCTTGCCTTCCTAGAGCTAAAATATCTCCTTCCCTAGCTTGGTCTTGGTCGTGGCTCATGCCACGGCCCTACACTTTTGGGCCTTTAGCCGTGATCCATATTGTGGCCTCACTTGTATTGCTAGACTCT
>JAJJMA010179121.1:0-23392 GCA_023529015.1 Papaver nudicaule
TCCACAAACAAGTGGCCAAGCTGAAATTTCCAACTGAGAGATCAAGTTTATCCTTGAGAAGACGGTGAACACTACGAGGAAGGATTGGAGTTTGAGACTCAATGATGCTCTATGGGCATATAGAACCGCCTACAAGACACCAATTGGTATGTCACCTTTTTGGCTAGTCTATGGGAAACCTTGCCATCTACCGGTGGAACTTGAACACAAGGCATATTGGGCTATCAAGGAGTGCAACATGGAGCTAGATGCAGCGGAAAACAACGAAAGCTTCAACTAAGCGAGCTAGAGGAACTACGTAATGATGCATATGAGAGTGCACGGATCTACAAGGACAAAACCAAGGCTTTTCATGACAAGATGATTAGTCGCAAAAGCTTTGAAGTTGGGCAGAAAGTTCTTTTATTTCATTCTCGTCTTAAATTGTTTCCCGGTAAACTTAGGTCCCGATGGGTGGGACCATTCATTGTTATTAATGTGTTTGCTCATGGTGCAGTTGAGATTTCTAGTCCCAAAACCGGGAAGATCTTCAAAGTTAATGGCCACCGGTTGAAGCCATATTATGAACAATTTGTGACGGAGAATCAAGAAGTCATTGAGTTGATTGATTTACCTCTCTAGTGGATTAAAGGAAGCATGCAGTCGAGCTAGAGACGTTAAACAAGCGCTAGTTGGGAGGCACCCCAACGGGATACTAAGATTATGCTTAATGGGAGTCAACCCATTCGATTTCGCTTGGTGGGAGTCAACCCACCGGATTTCTACCTACACTTGAGTTCCATTGGACGGGTCAATTACATTGAGGACAATGTAGAGTTCAAGTGTGGGGGAGAGGTATGTTATTTGTTCTCTATCTCTATCTCTCTCTCAAAAAAAAAGGCGAAAAACAGAACTGCCAAGGCGAAAAACAGAACTGCCGAAAGAAAGAAAAAAAAAAGGGCGAAAAACAGAACTGCCAAGGAGAAAAACAGAACTGCCGAAAAGAAAAAAAAATGTGAAAAAGAAGAGCTTATGAAGACAATGAAGATGAGTTTATGGTGAAGTATCCTTGTTGTGATTTTGAGTTGAAGATATTTATTGTTGCAACTAATTGTTGATTGAGAGATTCATTTGAAGATAACAAGGAGAAAGTACAAAAGCTCAATTGGGTGGAATGATTTGCGTCGAAGATTGTCAAGAGAAACATCGAAAAAAGATCCAAGGGAGTTGATGCTTGTCTTATTTGTGATGTTGCTGATTTTGTTGCGTTTGTGAGGTGTGCGGAGCATTGAGGATATCAATTTCATGCCTAAGAGAAACAAGAAGAATCCAAGAACTACATGAAGAATGATTGCAAGTCGGTGAAGCTATGGTTATGATTTCAAGCTAAAATTCATGAAGGAAGAGAGGTATGTAACCGACTTGCCACGATTACATTGATAATTTCAGTTTTGGATATATGGGTGTTGAGGATTTTAGATGCAAGCAAGAACCATGCATAATCAGTTGAAGACTCGAAGACAATTGGAGTATTTTACAAGTTTTGAAACCACAATCATTTATGGAGTGGTCCTTACCACTATTTTGGAGCAAAAAGAACAAGTGCAAACAAGGTGTGATACTCATATCGTTGGAACAAACAAGAACCAGTCCAAGAGAAAGAAAAGAAGCTCACATTTGAATGAAGACCAACACAAGCCAAATATTTGCTAGCCGAAGCCATGCATGGATTAGAAGACAAACTTGTTACAAGATGAAGTTGTGATTCGAAGTGAGAAGAAGAAACTTGCTACAAGCTTTAAGTGCAACAATTTCCTCACGGATTTGTTGTGTTTGGAGTTTACTCGAGGACGAGCAAAAACTAAGTGTGGGGGAATTTGATAGGTGCCTTAAAACACCTACTCAAGAGTACCTTATTATACACTCTAGTCAGCTTATGCCTCATACATTGGTTATTTAACGTCGTTTTCTATTTTGCAGGTACAATTTCTTTAAGTTACAACAAAAGAAACAAATAACATCTCATTTCATTTGAAGAAACTACAAGGTGGTGGACAGCAGGATAGAAAGCCTTTGAAGTGCCAAAAATCCAAGGAATTACTGGAGCAGACATCATTCCAAGCTCAGGGCACCACCACAGCTTAAGGCACCGGGTTATTCCCAACCCCAACACGGCGCTAAGGGGTAACCCTTATCTTAATAAAAGTCAGACGCAGATTTTCCTTCAGATCTGTTTTGTCTGAACTTCATGTTTCAAGGCAGAGAAGCGATGGCGATGGAGAGATGGCAGAGCACACATTCAAGAGCTGAGTTCAAATCAAGATGGTGGGTTTTGATGTTGTTCGTAGGGGGTGCTGATGATGATTTGCTAAGGCTCTGATTGGGTTCGATTCGTGGTGAAATTGGGGGTAATTTGTGGTCTGAATCTCGTCCAAATCTGGTGATTCGAACTTTAAATCAGATGAAGAAACGAGAGATTCAAGATGGGTTTTCTCTGTGGAGTTCAGTGTATGGGTTTTGCAAAGTTTGGTTGGCTGATTACAGGGAGATACAGAGCTGGTGTGTGTGGTGTTTGCTGTTGGTTTGTGGAGCTTCTTGGCTGGTGGTTGTGATAAGAATGGGTTGATGATTGGTGATTTGCTGAGAGTTTCATGGAGGTCTGGTACCGAATTCATGGTGTTGGGAGTTCAATCTTTGCCTGACTTCTGCGGGTTTTGGTGTTGGTGGAATTGGAGACTGCAATGGTCTGGTGTGGCTGCAGAGATGATTACAAGGGTTAATGGCTGGAAACGAAGGTTTGAAGGTGTTTTTACCTGCAAAAACAAGTGTACCGTCTCTGGGTACTTTCGTAGTGCTCGGAGATCAAAGTCGAACAAGGCAAGCCTAAACCACGGATGGCCGTTCCCACCTTGCTTCGGTCACAGAGAGGATAGAGGTTGGTCTAGGGAGGGAAACATCGAAGAAACTTGAGATCAGGTTGAAGGTGAGTTTTCGAGTGTTTAAGTTCAAGATTTCCGTCGTGAAGTCGACTAGAAATCTCCAAGGCTAGAACGAGTTTAGATTCTCAGGTGCTTTTCTCTGAGGCTCTGTGTGTGTGTTCTCGGTATTCTAGTTGTTCTGAATGTTCTGCCTTGGAAGATAGAGGAAGCCTCTATTTATAGTTTGAACTCACCCTGATCTCTCGACAGAGAAGGTGGGAGTCGTGGAAGAGTGGAGGAGTGGAGAACATGCGTTGGTTTCCGTAACTGCCTGAGTCGTGTGGAACATGCCCACTCGTGCCATCTTCCCTTAACTTCCCACTATCTCCATCAGTTTCTTTCAACTGCCGTAGACCGCCAGACCAATACCCCTAAAATTATCCCCCCGTGTGATATTTTGATGTCTCGAGCGAGTGATACGCGGACATTGCGTAGTTGAGTTGAGTAGAGTCGTATAACTAAGTGTTGTGTAGTTGCTTTGAACCAGGAAGTATTGCGTGACTATTGCCATGGTTTTGGCCAAGGGTAGGTATGGCGCCATGGCCTTTTGGCCAAGGCATAACCTTGTGGCGCCATGAATATGGCGCCATGGCCTATGGCCGCCAGGCCAAGTATTCTTGTGGCGCCATGAATATGGCGTCATGGCCCTTTTGGCCAAAGCATAACCTTGTGGCGCCATGAATATGGCGCCATGGCCTGTGGCCGTGTCTTGGCCAGGCCAAGTATTCTTGTGGCGCCATGAATATGGCGCCATGGACCTTTTGGCCAAAGCTTAACTTTGTGGCGCCATGAATACGGCGCCATGGCCTGTGGCCGTGTCTTGGCCAGGCCAAGTATTCTTGTGGCGCCATGAATATGGCGCCATGCCCCCTTTTGGCCAGGCCAGCTAGGCCAATCTTTGGGGCGTTATAGCTTTGTGGTGCCATGCTACGTGGCGTTATGGCTTTGGTGTCTGGCCAAGCTCAGCTTTGTGGCATCCTGTGCCTTAGTCGTGGTGTGCGTGTTTACGCTACAACCACTTTTGAAGTCATGGCATGCTTATCCATGGTACGCTAGACCATCCTGAACTTGGGATTAGATCCGCTTAGGCCTGTTTAGGCTGGTGTATGCTTCTCAGAGAGCTCCGGACCGGCCTGGAGCTTCAATATTTCTGAGGTTTGCACCAAGACTCGTGTATTGAGTCGCATTTTAAGAGGAAATCCATGAGGATACGTCTCTGTTGATCTTTCACCGTGTACCATCAAGCGAGGTCTGGCTCTGAGCTGATCGATGGGTTTAATATGTTGGTGAGATCATTGACAATGCTCTATGACATTACTCTCCCCACCGGAGTTATAAGAGAGAGCTCATAGCGGGTTTAGCTTCGTGGAATGGATTTCACCCCGAGCTATAAAGATGAGCCTGGATAGGCGACTGTCTTTAGTAAGACATGGTTTCGAGAGTGTTTTGACAATTTTGCCCCTCTCTCATTTTCCACCATCTACAGAAGGCAAGTAGGGGGTTTACTGTTAGCTGCTTGTCATGGTTATGTAGCTCAGATTCATGGTGGTGGAATTTTTGGATTTGAATAGCTGTTATGTGGAGATTCAAGATGGGATTCTTTTCTGCTGTTGCAATGGGTTTGACGAGGGTTAGAAGGTCAGGTTCAAGCTTTAGGAGATGCAGAGAAGGAGAGTGGCTGATTGCTGCTGATTTTACTGTGTGGTGTTTGGCAGTCTGAAGTGGATGTGTTGCAGGTGAACCTGTGTGCTGGTGGCTGTAGTATGAGCAAGAAAAGAAGGCAACAAGATGAGTTGAAGTGCAACTGGAGTTTGAATATGAATGGCAGGTTTCTGGCAAGCTTGCAGTGGTTCTGGTGTTGGTTGTGTTGAATGGCAGAGCCATGGTGAGGAGCAAAGGGTTGCAGCCAGAATGAGAGTTTCTGGTGGTTTTGGACTAGGATGTTGTCCAGATTTCTGGACAGAGTTGTGAAGTCGCCTATGGTGTTGCTGGTCATCGCAACAGGGGTCAACTGGCAGTGATTCTGGCGTATGAGTTTCAAGGGTATGGTCTGAACCTAGAAGGCAACAGGGAAGGTGAGTGCAGGTGCAGTTCTGGCTAAGAAAGACAGCCATCAGGTAGTGCAACTAGTTGCATACGGGCTGGATTTGGGCAATATGTTTTGGGCAGAAATTCAGGGATTTTGGTGGCTGTTTAGGTCACGGTGTTACAAGGGTTTGAGAGCTATAAAGACAGGCGCAGGAGCAAGAAGGAATCATCTTTTACATCTATCTTTGGAGGCGCATAAAGTTACAGGATTTTGGAGTTTGTTTTTCTTATTAGCTTTGAGTTTTTAACAACTTATTTTGACTCAAAGATTATGTTTTCTTTCAAGAACATGAGTAGCTAAGTTTTTATTATTGGTTAGGGTTGATTTCAAAACCCGAAACATGGATTTATAATTGATATTCAATAAGCGATTTTTTCGCAATTCTTCTTCTTTATTGTTCAAGTTCTACTATGTTATTATTATTAACGTTATTTGATAGTTCAAGTTCGAAATTGAATTGTTGATTAACAATTGCTAGTTGAGACTTTCTAGACCCGTAATTGTCTTGGAGGTCTCAACACAAGTAGCAATATATTTGTGTTGATGAAGGGATTTTGTTAAACACTTTTATGTAGAAATTGACACTAGTGTATGAGTCGAGCTTATGTGCTCATCACTAGGAGTAACCTATTTCATAGAATTTAATGCATTCAAGTGAGTTTTATCTAGATAGCTTATTCTAGGTGCTCACATGAATAGAATCCTTAAGGAGAACTTATTCTTTTAGGTGAATATAGGAGATAACCGGATTAGATGAGCTTATATCTTTTCTAGGGTTGCTAATATCGAGAAGATTGTAGAGAATTAGCTTTATATCAATTTGATTCCTGTTTCGTGGTCGAGAATGATTCCTTAATCAATGTTTCTCTCATATTTGATTACATCTTATAATTTTCAGAATTTTTGTTATTGAAAGACAACAAAACCTACACCTTATAACAACAAAAACTCACACCTCCCTGTGGATTCGAACTCGACTTACTTTGCTACATCTTAATTGTGTTGTTTAGAATCGAGAACATATTCTTGATAGGTTTGACACCTTATCACGGCCCTTCATATAAAAATGTACCAAAAATTATTCTTAGCCTGAGCGAATAAAGATGAGGTTCTTTGCAAGTACCTACCATCCATCTTGAAAGGAAAAGCCCTAGCTTGGTATGATAGCCTGCCAGCAAGCTCAATTTCATCTTTCGAAGAATTGTCCAAAGTTTTCATACTACATTTCCTTTACAACAATTCATCAAAACTGGGGGTAGAAAAGCTTTTCAGTCTCAAGGTAAAACCCAAAGAATCTATCAAGAGTTTGACCGAGAGGTGGACACCACAATGCATGGAAGTCGGAAATGGGGCCTCGGAGAAGGACAAAGTACGAGCATACTTGAATGCACTTGACAAGGATCATCCACTGTATGATAATCTCTTCTCCAAAAACGTAGAAACTCTGCAGGATCTCAGAAAATATCAAAGGGAGTGAATCACGCTGGAAGAAATTAAAAAACAAGCTGCCCAAGGTAAAGAAACCATCTCGAAGCAGGTGCACTCGATAAATAACCTATCATTGGAAGAGCGAGATCAGGTCGTGAGTAATCAGATTTTTCAAAAAGGGAAAGACAGAACGATAATGGGAGATATGGAAACGAAGGTAAATTTGGCGAGGAAGATACAATGATAATAGGAGATATAACGACATCAGAGGAAATGACTCCCGAGGAGGTTACGAAGTAAATAACCCTCGAAGGGGATACGAGGGAAACAAAAAGTTCGGTATACCAAGATTGGGATTTCCTCCATTCCAAGACAGAAAGCTTCCAAAGCTATGTGTTTCCATCGAGGCAGCCCTCCGAAGCATAGAGCAGCCCGAGTCAGCAGGCGAAATTAGGTACCCAAAGAGCAGAGGAAATCAGCCAATTACACAAGAAATTCGAGAGATTTCTGCGAATTCCACAAGTTCTATGGGCATTCCACGGAGAACTGCGTCACGTCACATGATCAAATTTACTATTTCATCTCAAAAGGAAAATTTAACCATCTCTTGGAACTACCAAACCCACCCCAAAATCAGCCACAACCAAAAGAGGAAAAGAAGCACGAGGCATACGTCACAACCATTGATCAAAATATTCCAAGATTCAATGATTGCAACTCGATAGTACATGCAAAATTCGTCGAGCGAAATATTAGAAACAACATCAAGGACGGAATTCACAAGAGAGATTTCGAAGGAAAAGAGATAATGAGTGTGGCAACGAAACACATCTCGAAGATTGGCAGAAGCAACCAGTTTACTTTTCGGCATTGGACATCCCGGATGGAGGAAGATTGCACAACGACCCATTGGTTATAACTTTACATGTTGAAGAATTAGCAATGCCAAGATTACTAGTAGAGCATGGAAGTTTTGTCGATATACTCTTCGGAAGGACTCACGACAGGCTATTTGGAAAGGATGCTACGATGATCCCCTCGTCATACAACGTCTTCGGATTCAATGGAAAGCCTTCAATGCTGAGATGTGAACTGTCTCTAACAATCTATGTGGGAAAGATGCAGCTTCCAACATCATTGCGTGGTCGACGTAGATTATCCATACAACGCCATTGTAGGCAGACCTTGGCTCCACAACCTAATGGGGGCAGCCTATACCCTCCATAAAAGAATTCGATTTCCAACCCCGCTCGGAATCGCCGAAATAGTGGGTGACCCTATCGAAGCGCTTGCATGCAATGAGATGGACGTCCAGTAGAAGGAGAATTCGAAGCATGATCCCGCAAGCAAAAACATACAACCAAAAATAACTGAGTCACGCATAAAGGAATTCGTCGCGGAGATGGAAGAAGGGATGGCTAACACCACCATGAAAAACTCGAGAACAACCCCAAAATTAGCCATAACACGTGCCAATAAAGGAAAATGTCTTTCCTTTGAAAACATAGAACAATTCATGGTAGTAGGCGACCCAATGGCACCACCAAAAGGAGCAGTGAATGAAGTAAGATCGTTCAATAAGGGAAAGGAAGTATCCAAAGAGGAAGAGCCATTTTGGGCAGGACTGTACGTCATCGAAAAAGCGCTCGGAAATGACACTTACAGCTTGATCAATCTCGAAGGGCAAAGGTTGAGCACCCCAGTCGAAGGGAAGAGTTTGAAACATCTTAAATAAAAAAATTCAAATGTAATCAAAAGCATTTCGAATGTCATTAGTAGAGGAATAAAATTAAGGAAGACAACTCGACATGTTATGTTTTGAATAAACATCATTCTATATTTCGATATATTATATCTCGACTCAAACTCCAGACCCTACCAGAATAGGCAAAACTCCTAAGGCCTTGACGCCAAAAAAACAATCGGGCCATGATGCCATACCTCCCCTAGTGCCTTGACGCAATGAAATTAAAAAGGCCTCGACGCCAAGGCCCTGATGCCAATCATTATAAAAGTCCTCGAGCAGTAGGCACATAGTTGATGTACATGTAGCCGTAAGGGCTCTACGAGCTACATGGCACAGTCCTCTACCCACAAGATACCCCGTTAGCGGTGGATTCTTTGCATAACAGCTATATAAGCTAAAAGCATTTGGACCCACCACCATACGACCATGAGGACCTCTCTTTTGAGGCGTCGAGGGATGATAAATGGGATCAACATCTACCTCTAGGGTAGATGGAACCCTGAGTCAGTTAATTAGCTTACATTCATGGGAATAATAAGCGAGTTACGCAATCGAGGGACCTCCTTCGACACATCAAAACATAGATTCAAGGAGGAGCTACAGAAAACAGAAGGGTCGAGCTCTAGGCCGCAATAGGAGAAAAGTACCATGTCTAAGCTCCAGCCTTGGCCGACACTCCCCCATCGTGCTACTTCATTTTCGAGACCCAAAATAGCAGCTACCCAACATAAGTTTCCTAGTCTACTTAGGCTAAATAGGTTATCAGGACACCACTATGCCCAGAGAATCTATTCATCAAACAAAAAAGAAGACCGAGAATAAATAGATTCGCTCTTAAACATCAGAGGAGGGTCCACCAGACAAAGAATCAAGGCGAGGGGTAGGAAAAATCTTCATTGAATCCCAAAGTTCTTTCTCAACTTCTAAGTCCTCTTCATGAGTTCGAAAGCCATAAGGGTCTCCCTTCAAAGGGGTATTCTCTTTTACAACTTCTTCTTCTTCTTCTTCACTATACTCTGCTGTGGACTCTTGAAATAGGTAGCTATTCTCCTTATAGTTGGCATCAAAAACAACACCCTTGCCACCACCAGTGTTTCCTTTCCTAGAATCATCAATATTCACTGGTTCGACATTTTGCCCGACATCTTCAGTTCTCTCTCCAGCTTTTGTTTCGGCATCACTCTCGGAATCATCTTTCGAGCGATCCTCAGGATGATCTCCCGAATCCCCTGGAGCACTTCCATCAGAGTCATTATCATCATCACCATCATCAGAATCATTGTGTTTGGACATACCCCTTGGTACACCCCCTTCGACGCAATTCTTCTCTAACTAGCCTCACACAAACCTCACGAGGAAACAAATTTGCATCATCATGAAGCTCCAAATCAGAGTCATCTGCGCCTAAAGCTCCATAGCCAGCAGGTTCAACTCCGATATCTCTAAATAGAGAACGACCATGTTTTCGGCAAGCTTTGCTCGAAGCCAGAGTTGTAGTCAAGGTTGATCGTGCAAGAAGTTCCTTTGCAGCCTCTCTATGATTAATTTGAGGTCACAAGATGGCAAAGGCATTTATAACATTTCTCAAACTTTCTTCACATCGACGACGAAAATCACGTTCGGCGGCCAGCTGGGCATTTCTCTCTGCATCCACTGAACGACGCATTCGCTCGACCTCCAGTTCTCGGGAGTATCGTTTCGCATCGGCAGTTCGCAGTCGACATTTGTATCCAACTCTCAAGCAAGATCCTGGGCTTTCCTCTCAAACTCCAATTTCCGATTGGATTCTCCAATCAACTGAGAAGCACTTTCATCTCTCGCAGACTCAACATTTGCAACCTTCTACAATATAATAGTACAACTACCACTTTGCATTCGCAATGGAGTTTTTATAACTTATCCCACAAGTTGTTTTAATGGGACAAGTATTATGCAACACTTCAATGAACGTGAACAACACCAATAGACTTTTGAAGATGTTCGAATGTTTCAGCGTCTAATGGTTTTGTGAGAATATCTGCACGTTGTTGTTCATTTGGCACATAACATATTTTGACAATTTTCTTTTCATAAAGATCTCTAATAAAGTGATATTTAATGTCAATATGTTTTGTTCTTGAGTGATTTACTAGATTTTCAGTGATGCGTATAGCACTAGTATTATCACAGTAGATTTCTATGGTTTTCTCTTCTTTAATTCCATAATCCTTAAGCATTTGTTTCATCCATAAAAGTTCAGTACAACACGAACCTGCGGCTATGTATTATGCTTCATATGTTGAAAGAGATTGTGAGTTTTGTTTCTTGTTGTGCCAAGCTACAAGATTATTCCCCACCTAAAAGCATCCTCCTGAAGTGTGTTTTCTATCACCTCCGCATCCTGCCCAATCTGTATCTGAATAAGATGTAAGTCTGGCATTAATATCAAAAGAATATGAAAGTCCAAAATATGCTGTGCCTTTTACATAACTTATAATTCTCTTTACTGCGTTCATGTGAGATTCCTTAGGATCTGCTCAATATCTTGCACAACATCCAACACTGTATGCAATGTCTGGACGGGTTGCTGTAAGATAGAGTAAACTACCAATCATGGATCTGTACAGCTTTTGATCAACTTTGATCCCATAAGGATCTCGTTTCAATTTCCCCGTAGTTGGCATGGGTGTCCTCTTTGTGGAGCCATCGTTTAAACCAAACTTGGCAATCAGTTCATTTGTATATTTCTCCTGTGACATGTAAATCCCTCCTTTATGTTGTTGGATTTGTAGACCTAAGAAATAAATTAGTTCACCAACCTTGCTAGTTTGAAATTTATTGCACATGGAATTTTCAAAATCTTTAGCAAGACTTTGTGAGGTAGAACCAAAGATGATGTCATCAACATAGATTTGTGCAATAATGACATTTCTGTTAATTCTTTGGATGAAGAGTGTTTTATCTACTCCCCCTATTGAGAAGCCTTTAGCAATAAGAGACGAGGTTAATTTTTCAAACCAGGCTCTTGGTGCTTGTTTCAGACCATGCAATGCCTTGTTAAGATTATATACATGGTTCAGAAACTTGGCATCTTCAAACCCTTTGGGTTGTGCTACATATACTTCTTCTTTTAAATTTTCATTCAGAAAGGCAGATTTTATGTCCATCTGAAATAGTTTAATCTTTAAGGAGCAAGCATGTGCAAGCAGTAATCGAATGGATTCAAGTTTTGCCACAGGTCCAAAGGTTTTATCAAAGTCGATTCCTTCAATCTGTGGATATCCTTGAGCGACAAGTCTCGCTTTGTTTCTAATGATGTTTCCAAATTCATCCGACTTGTTCTTGAATATCCATTTAGTACCAACTACATTGATATTTTTGGGTCGTTCGACAAGTTCCCACACTTTATGTCTGCCGAACTCTTATAGCTCTTCATGCATTGCATTGATCCAGGAAGAATCTTTTAGAGCTTCATCGATGTTTTTTTGGCTCAGTAGATGACAGATAGCAGGCAAAGTGGCAAAAGTTTGTCACTTGACTTCTAGTAATTCTGCGTCGTTCCTCCCCAATAATATCACTAGGTGTGTGATCACGGGTAACCCACTTAGGTAAACTCTTTGCAGAAGTTTCAGGTTCTTGTTCCTGTTGATGAAAGAAATCAACCTCTGGATCAAGATCTGTTTTTGTAGGCACCACATCAACAGTTTGAGAGGTAGATTCAGGTTTTGAAACGACTTCTGATGGTGGTAACTCAGCAGCAATGTATTTGTTTTGTATAAAATCAATGACATCATCAATTACAACATTTGCTGATTCTATCATTACTTGGGTACGAGTGTTGAATACTCTAAATCCTCTGCTATCAGAGGCATATCCCAAGAAGATGCTTTCGTCGCTTTTTGAATCAAATTTCCCTCTTTGCTCCCTGTCTTTAAGTATATAACATTTACTTCCAAACACACGAAGATACCCAAGATTGGGTTTATTTCCATACCATAGTTCGTATGGAGTGTTTAAGGTACATGACCTTAAGTAAACTCTGTTAATGAGATAACATGCCGTAAAGACAGCTTCTCCCCAAAATTTTTGAGGAAGATCCTTATTGTGGAGCATTACTCTAGCCATTTCCTGAATATTCCTTTCTTTCTGCAACACCATTGGCTTGAGGAGTGTGTGGTGGAGAAAATTGTTGAGAAATACCCAGTTGATCGCAAAATTCAAATACTATAGTTTCTTTGAATTTCGTGCCACGATCGCTCCTTATTTTCTTAAGTTTGCGACCTTGCTCATTCTGGATCCTGTTCACGATAATCTTGAACTCTTACAGAGTGCCATTCTTATGTTTTAAGAACGCAACCCAGGTGAATCTGGTGTAGTCATCAACCATAACCAAAGCATATTTCTTTCCTGCCACCGTAACATGTTGCATGGGTCCAAAAAGATCCATATGAATTAGATCTAGAGGATCTTTAGTTGCGATATCCCTTGACAATGTATGTGGAACCCTGGTTTGTTTACCCTTTTGACAGGCACCACATAAACTTCCACATTGGCATTAGTCTTAGGAACTCCCTTCACGAGTTCTTTATTGATTATTTTACTTAATAAACGATAGTTAATGTGACCAAATCGTTCATGCCGTAAATGTGTTGATTCAATTTTAGTTAAATTGGAACACAGGTTTGATTTAATATCAATAAGGTAATAGTTATTAGAACTGTGAAATCCAGAAAATATTACGTTTCCTGATTTGTCTTCTATGTCACATTTATCAATACTGAAGACTACCTTATTTCCTTTGTTACAAATTTGACTAACAGAGAGCAAGTTTGCAGTCATACCTTTTACGTAGACGACGTCTTGAATTTCCGGAATACCAGGGAGCTTGATAGTGCCTCTTTTGCTAATGTAACAGCAGCTGCCATCACCAAAGGTAACATGTCCACCTTTGTATTCATCAATACTTACAAACCAAGACAAGTCTCCAGTCATATGTATACTACAACCGCTATCAAGAAACCATTGAAACGATGAGGTAGATTTTAGTGCAAGAGCACCAAGACAGTATTCTTTGTCAGTAACAGAGGAAACAGTCTTAACATATTGACTTGAAAATAAATATTTTGCTCTTTTACGATGTTCTCGAAGTGATGAGAATTTTTCATTAAATATTTTGCATGTATGATGATAATGATCATTAAGACCACAAAGCGTGCATGACATTTCTGGATTATCAGACCGTGATTTGTAACCTAACCCAGATTTTCCACGAGAGTGGCTTACTGTATAGGGATTTGATTTATAAGCAGAGGAAAGCTGAGCAAAAAGAGTCTTTTTTTTGCTTTATTTGCTCATCAAGTTGGTTAACAACTTCTTCCTTTTCATCACGTAATCTATTATTACAAAATTCTACATTGTGTAATCCATGAAAAAGCCCGACTTTGGATATCAATCTTTGCTTGGTGTAGCATAAAGAATTGATAAACTCAATCTATAAAGCAGAGGATTCATCTGGGATAAATTCTAAGTCAGAATTAATATCAACCAAGGGATTGTTCATAGTTCACGAAAGCGTCAAACACAGACAATTACGTCTTCAAGGTGTTCGCCTGCTCTGATACCAACTGAAAAAGAGGGGATACCGAGATATACCACCATATTTTAGTTTTCGTGAACCTAGTTGATTTTAGGTTGTTTTAGAGATCTCACAAATCAATATTCAAACAACAACCTGAGTATAGTTCAGAGAACCGAACCCTAACAAGAACACGTTCTTGTAGATCTCAATAGAGATGGATTCACTACAAGTTATGAATCAACAAACTTGCAATTAATTCAATTATATAGATTCAGAGATAATATAATGCGGAAGGGAAAAGAAATGCAAGACACAAGAATTTTGTTAACGAGTGTTGATGGTGTTTTTTGGCAAGGAGGTCGCAAGAGTAATTTTAGCACCAATTTATGGCATCTTGGCGCCGTCAGGTGAATGGCTCAAGGCAAGGTATGAATTAATTTACAGTAGGGATAAGAGAATTGGCCACCATGGCCATATTTTAGTTTTATCACGACCATGGCCTAGGCATCCGCTCTAGCCTACACGACCAGCTCTAGCTCACGCATCCCATCCTAGCTCACGCATCCCACCCTAGCATATGCGGCTATCTTGTCCTGGTCCATACGTCTATCCCATCCCATGTTGTTGCGGGTCTAATACTAGGGCTCCACTTTCTTGTGTTGGCCATAACCTAATGTCATGGTCCCACTTTGTTGGCTTGGTCGTGGCTTAGGCTACATCCCCACTTTTATAGCTTGTTCATGGTTAGCACCATGTCTTACTTTGTTGGCTTGGCCGTAGCTTATGCTACGGCCCCACTTTTATCCCTTGGTCGTGGCTCATGCCACGACCCCACCTTTATGGATGGGTCATAGCTCATGCTATGACCACACTTGTATTACTCGGCCATAGCTTATGCTATGACCCCACTTTTGTGGCTTGGCCATGGCTGTTGCCACGACCCCACTTTTACCTCTTGGCCATGGCTCTTGCCACAACCCCACTTTTATTACTCGGTCATAGCTCTTGCTTGACCCCACTTTTATTGCTTGGAGCCACGGCCGCACTTTTATAGGTCGGCCATAAAACAATACTATGACCCACTTTTATCACACGGCCATAGCTTGAGGGTCTCGCTTCTTAATCCTAAGTCATCTTTACTTATAGGGTAGGTCCCTCTTTGCCATTCTAAGTCCTAATTGATTATAGATTCCATAACGTTGTGGTTTCCTAATCAAATTCGGAAATCTGACAGATTACGAATTACTTCAAAGAAAGATTGATACGGTCTAATCCGCAAGGATTCAGGAAAAACTTTCTCCATGAAAGTTGTTCATCTGCGAGTTTCCCGTGACATACTAAAATTTCATAATTTTTAGAAATATAGGCTGGCCTGGGCGATTTTTAGATTAAGTGACGTGCAAACTGTCTAGAAATCTGAATATGTCCTAATGTTATGGTTCATCCCTATACATCCTATAGTAAACTTCCTACTAAGATTATTATGCTATGCAATATAGCTTATTATCATTCATTTATCTTATCTTTAGGTCTTGAATTGGAAATGCTCATGCATTCTTGGTTATGGCTACGCTGTGCTTGCTTCTATAATCAATGCTACATTTCTTATCATGGCTCATGGCTATGATTTATATTATTTTAGGCATTCATATGTCTGGATTACTCAGGGCTGTGGTGCATTATATGACACAAGCCAATCTCTCATATTTATGGCATGCGAAGAGTTATATTTACTTGACTTTTGCCACAGAGGGTTGCTGAAATCCCCTCAGTCTAAATGGCGATTGCATAGCTCAATCCTTAGACTATTCTCATTGGTTTAAATGGAGATTGCCCGGCTCAATCCTTAGACCAAGCCTAAAAGAGATACACAAGCTTATCGCTTAATTCTCTATTTATATTCAAAGTCCTAAGTTTACCAATAAAGGGTACGACTTGCACTTAGTCAACTTTGACTTAACAAATATTCAATACTTAACAAATCTTACGAGAATCAAGTAAGTTACATGGGGGGATATTCTTTAGAGTTTTGGTTTGATGGTCTACGGCACGTGTGATTGCAACGGCTCAATCACTCAACGGGAAAGAAACTAAGTCGTGTGAACGTTGCTAGAAAGATGGGATGAGAAAGTGCGTTGTTAGTCTTCCCTAATATTAGGCGCAAGACTCTTAACAGTTGGCCCCACTTACTCTACACTCCCACTCTTCCACTTCTTCCACTTCTTACGAGATCAGTTGGAATTATATTGTTATAAATAGGTCACTCGACCAGTTTGGAAAACAAGTTAAACTAGTTCATCAGAACAATTTGTTTAATTCGGTGCAGTACAATCAATTCATATCATCGATAATTGATTAACTATTCTCATTAAGCATTCAATATCTAGTGAAAACTGAACATCCATTCTTTTAACAACTTTATTCACAACATCACAGAAATCATAGCAATTCTCTGATCTCATCTATCTCGGCTTCCCTCCCTTAAACCAACTCTATTTCCCCTTCTTGTAACTGAAGCAATACTCGAACGTCCATTTCTTGGTTTAGGCGAGTCTTGTTCGATCTTGACCTCTGGAATACTATTACAACTTCATAATTTACCCCTCAGATTCTCATTATTGTTTTACACCTAAAACATTTTGCGACCACAGTGGGAGGTCATTATCTCAGTTGTAAGAAAAAATGGTTGAAACTAGGAGGCAGAGTTCAGAGAACACAAACTCTCCAAACATCACCAGTGGTCCCACAACCTCATTTGTTATAAGTGGGGCTACCACTCCTCAAGCCAGTGGCATCATCAGCTCTGCTGGTCCCACCATCCAAAACGTGAATCATATCACGTCTCAAAACTCTAATGCCGCGGCTACCCTACCTCATGTTGCGGGGCCACTTCATCTCCTTTCTTCACTATCGTGGCCACCCTAACTCATGTTGTAGGGGCCACTTCATCTCTATCCTATGTTATCACGGTTATGGGAGACCCTTTCACTCCTGTAGGGACCACCTCTACAACTCCTGGTAATCCTTACACTCATATCTCAAGCCGCACAGAAGCTTTTCTCTTTGGGCCCCGTACTGGAGAAACAAGGAGTACTGGGAATTCACCTAGCATGACGGATCTAATGAAGACTCAACAAGATCTAGCCCTAAGTCAGAATAGCATGGTGAAAACCCAGTTGCTATCTTGTTTGAGAACTCTCTCAGAACGATTAGCACCACCAACAAACCCTGTAATAACTCGTGGAGAGCTCCCTATCAATCTCGACACGGCGGGCCCATCTCAAATTCACATCATCCCTGATGACCAAGAAGTTCATGTCCACACCACACGTGGGCCAAACACAGGTTCTCAACATAACTTCGTCACTCGAGAGGATCTGCAAAATCTCCTACAAGCTCAGAGAGTGGAAAATTCGGATTTATTTCATCGTCATCAACCTCCATATCCAATTGAAGTTCAACGTGAACCTATTCCTGAAGGATATGTCACACCTCCATTCTCAATGTATTATGGTATTGGAAATGCTCGAGAACATGTCGTTTTCTAGAATCACTGGGAGTGCATGAAAGAAGCCAAACTGTATGTCTCAAAGAATTCTCGAAATCCCTGACTGGGAAGGCATACACTTGGTATAATAATCTGGCTCCCAACATTATTCTCAGCTAGAGCCAGATGGTTAATGCTTTCCTCAAGAAGTACTTCTTTGTGTCTGAGCAACTCACCCTCTCTGATTTGGGAAGACTTTATCAGCGAAACAATGAACATCCAGATGATTATGTGACAAGGTTCAGAACTCGTGCAGTGGATTGCAATGATCCAAATGTGACAGAGTTGCAGTTGGTGGAGCTCTGCATCAATGGAATGATACCAGTGTATCGAGCTTTATTGGAGAATCTGGATATTAACAATTTCACCAAACTCCATAAATCCGCCAAACGATCCGTTACTACTGCACTACTAGAAAGACCTAGAACTGTGAAGGTTGAAGAAAGTCGTGGTGAGACACGAGCCAGCAAACGACTCGTCAACAAGCAATACAACTCTCTTCCTTCAGTCCATGCCGTCACTGAAGGTGTTAATAGAAAGGCGCCTAATCCTGAGGCCCCACAATTGAAACGTGCTGCCCCAACCCAATCTCATGCTCCTGCTCGGGTCCCAGCTACTGCTCCTGCACCAAAGGCACCACGACAACAGAGGGAATTTCCTAAAATTCTAGATTTCCCATGTACAATGGATGAAGTGATAGAGCTCTTGGAAGCATGGATTCAAGATGGTGCTATCAAGTTACCTCTTGTACGGAGAGCCTACATCACAAGAAATGACCGATCCCAAGTATTGTCATTTTCATAGATTCGTCAATCATCCCACCAGCGAGTGTCATCGACTCAAGCAAATTTCAATGAAAAGATTGAGTCAGAGGAGTTAAACTTAGGAACTGAGGGTGTGCATAAGAATCCACTCCCTCAGCATCAACCTCAACATCAACCCAACATTCGAAATTTCACTATCGTCGGGGAATCTGTCAAGCAAACCGCTAATTATTTGATGGAAAATCTATGTGAGCTCTTTTATTTTTCCAAGAACCAGCGAAGAGACATTTTCGCAGCCTTCAACTGGATTGCTAGTGGTAAAGAAGTACATGTACCTGAAAGACATGGAGAAACTCAATCAAAGCCTGATGAAGTTACACCAGAGATGATGGCAGGAGGGAAGCGCATCCCAATACCACTCATCTCTGCCCGTCTCAAAGGTACAAATTTCAAGAAAGTTCAAATTGATGCTAGTGTTATGGTTAACCTAATCCCAATCAAAACACTTCAAGCAATTGGGATTTCCAGACGGGATGTTGTTTATTATCCCACAAAAAGATTCAAAAGGAAATTTTCAAGATGTGTACGGTCACATTACTTTGGATCTGAAGGTGGACTCGAGTCACACCAAAGAAAAATTTCATGTAATAAAAGAAGACAATGAGCATGATATGATTTTGGGGCGTCCCTGGCTTCATGGGAAGAGATTTGTGCCTACAGTGTCACCAGTAATCATCAAGGGCCAAGAACTCATGTTCGACCAAGAAAGCTGCAACGTGGGAAAGCTTGAGTACCATGTGGGGTCAGAAACTCTGATAATATTCAAAGAGGTACGTGAAAGTGATTTGAAATATTTAATTCAGAATTAATTTAGTTAACGGGAATCCTATCCAACGTGTCCCTACACAAACATCGGGTAATTCTCTGACATGGGTACTTGATTACATCAAGTCTATCAAATCTCTCGAAACACCTCGTGAGGGAATTAAGGCCAAAGCTGCAGAAAAGTGGGCCCGAATAAAGCAACGGTCATATAGGCGAAAGACACCTGAGATGTCATGGGAGCCTAAGACTTTTCAAGAAGGGAATAAGGTTATGTGACGCACTAATCGAAAAGGAGTTTCTGTTTCGGGGTCCACATCAAACTGGGAGGGACCTTATGTCATATCTCGAGTCATGCCTAATGCACAATACATGATAAGCGCAATACATGAGAGGCCTTCAAACATGGTGATCAATGGCAAGTGGCTCAAGAAGATACGAAGATTCACTATGGTTCATTTATTTTCTGTTATTTCCAATTTCTTCAAAAAGTGCAAGCAAATCTCTTGCCTTTTTACAATTTAATTCAAAAAAAATTTTCAAATTCAAAACCTATGAGTTCAAACAATCAATTGCTACAAACCATTTGTTCAATAAACCAAATAAAAGCAAAATAAAATTCTACTGAGAAAATGCTTTGCTCCTGAAACCCTTCAGAAACAACCATCTAGTGAAGATTTTTCTCATTCAATAACCGCCTTCTTTATTTGAGCAATATCAGCAGCCTTCTTCTCCAGAATCTTAGCCAACTTGCGAATCTTTTCAACTTCGGCATTATAGTTTCTCTCTTCTTGTTCCACCAAGTCATGTGTGAACTTGCCAACAACAACACGCCTTGTTCGAACGTATTTGATTCTTGCCTGAAGCCATGACAAGTTGAGTTTGAAGATTTCTAATGCAGTGATTAATTCCTCTATTTCACATAATAGTTCATCAGTGACATCCTTTAATGGGGTTGCATCCATCTTTGTTATCAACACCATGAAGTCAGCTACAATGCCTATGGATGTGTAGAAGTGGATACTCTTTCCAGCAGTAACAAAGTGACCGTAGCGATTCCATATTTTATTATAGAGTGGGACGTGTTCATTTGGAACATTAAATCCTCCCACTAACTCATGCCCAGGGAGAGTCACCTCATGAGGCGGATTATACGTCATACTAGCAGAGGCAAATTCCTGGAGGATCCAAGTAGTTGGAGCATCTACATCAATAATGTCGAAATTCTCATAAATTTGAAGTTCTTTACCGGCGTTCTGAAAGAAAATTCAATGCGAATTCAATAATATGTTTTAAGCTATATATATCTTAAAGCTTAGCATGAGAAGATGACTGAGTTTACCTTGACAAGGGGAAGATTCTCATCGGCAACATTATCGAAATCCTTACCGAGGTTTTGAGCATCACTGATCTTTTTACCCACGAAGTAGCTATCTTCCACCTCTTCGTTACCACCAGAAGGCTGCAAGAGCAAACAAGGTGAGAATAAAATGCTGAAATATTTTATGCCAAATTAAAAGAGTCGAGAAAATAACCTGTGTCACGGAGGATTTAGGTTATGTGGACTCTCCACCTTTATTTCGCTCCATGATCGCGTCGTTGGATTTGCATGGTGTGTTGTTCGGAGTTGATTCATTAAGAACAGAGCCTTGACCAAAGGGAGTAAATGAAAAATTCCCAAACCCTGTAGCTGGGCCATCCTACATCAAATAAGAAGGGAACATCATCAAAAGAAGATATTACAATGAGCTCATGACGTTTTCTAAAAGAAGGCATTTTCTGACGTCTGAAATATTACGAAGTACTGCAGAAAACTCAAAAATTATACAAATCCGTAAGGAATTTGGAAAAGTTTTCTTCACGAAAGTTGTTCGTATTTATGTTTTCTATGACGTGCTAAAGGGGCTTAATTTTTGAGAAAATCTACTGGCCGGAATGATTTTTTGACTGAACAGCATGCAGTCTGGAATATTTCAGGAGACTGCGTCAACTTATGGCATAAGAAATAACGATCAAAAAGACTTGAAACTCAGATTTTCTTTTTTGAGGTGAAAGCTACAGATGTCCTTTTTCTAAATTGGGGTCAAACATAAAAATCCAATGCCGGATGAAGATTTTATGGCCATTCTCGTGCCATGACTCGAAACATGAAAATCTGACAGGATTTTTGCTTTTCTACTAAAAGTAAAAATGTAGCAAAGAGAATGAAGTCTTACCGTTGCCCAATCCTTTGAAAATGGATTGGGGACTTGATTAATACTTGGAGGAGTCGCCACGGGGCTATTGTTAGCCAGGGTGAATAATGATCCACCTGAGAGATGACTAGCACCGAAAGATATCTCTTCACGTGTTGCAGAATTGGCGAACTTCTGGTTAAGCGGCGAAGTTAACTGCACAAAAGACACAGGAATCAGATGTGAAAATTATTACAAGTCAAGCTTATGCAAGTATTCAAAAGTGCAAGGTAATTACCAGCTCATATCTATCTTCGATCTTACGCTTAAGAGTAGGATATTTAAGCAAGGGATATGATTTCAAGTCATCTCTGGAGGGAATTGTGCACGTTCCCTTCAGAGAAATCATAAAACCCTTATATAATTTTATTTGGTCGTTCCAAAATTGTCTGCCTGCTTCGGTAATCGGCGATATTTTATTCCCCGGGAGAAATAGCAAATGACTGAGCAATTTGGTGCGAGTTTCATTCATACTCTTGGGAGGAGGACCTCGACATGACGGGACGTCCTGGTCAAAGCTCATCTGACGAGATCCTCAATCGATATTATATGCGTTGACTGTAAAGCTTCCTGCTTCATTGATACCGATGAGGTGACAATACAACAACTTATCATGAAAATCTTCTCTGCTTCGGTAGTAGACGCTCCTAGATGAAGAGTCTTTATTAGAGCATTACTTGAAGTATCACCGAATGATTGAAGTTGAGCCACACCATTGGGAATTAAAGTCCATGGACGGAAAACCACCGCTTTCTCATCATCCATAAGTGCAAGAAAATCCTTCGAAGTAGATTTATTCATCCAACGAACGATTCAAGCATGGTCTGACAAAGCTTTGTCTTTAGAAGACAAATTTGGGGCGTAACCAGGATAATGTTCATACATCCAAGCTTGTATGAAGTTTGTAGGTATAAACGTATCGATCTTCGCAACACCGTTGGAGAGTCTCGTGTGCGCTGACAAAGCGGAGAGTTGTGTATACAATGTGCCGAGAAACAAAGAGCCAATAGGAAGAGATGTACCTTGGGCCAGCTTTATTGCATAAGGGATGAGCATGAGTTTTAGCTTCTTATGGCCATGATGGTTTTCGAAGACGTCTTTCGACAGCCAAAGTGTAAGGAATGCAACAATAGACAATAATGAAGTACACTCATTGTCAGGCTTCGACCAGTGAACCCTCCACCAAGAATAAGCATTTTCCTGCTTTTTTGAAGTTTTAGCAACGGTCTCTAGTTGGGTATATGCCTGTTCTTCAGCAGCATTCAAAGAAATACTGAGCTCGTCGTTAATTGGGAGTCGTAGTAGTGCTGCCACTGCCTCCAGTGAAATTACAAGCTCTCCCCATGCAAATATGAATGAGTTTGTGCCACCACACCAACGAATCAGGAGAGCAGCTAAGCCACGTTTATCCCTGACTATAAAGGAAACAATCGAACTCTTCACATCATAAAAGATTATGTCTTTCTCTAATAATTTCTTAACAGTTGGGATGTCAAGCATCTTCTTAGCATATAGAAGCCATGAATCAATTGGTTTTTGTGGAGAGCGGTAAACAATTTTGGAAGCATTGAAGTCACCTCTCTGAAGACAAAAACGAGTCACAAGTGATGGGTTAATAACCATTGGAGCACCAAAATTACTTGTAAGAATTTGAGCCTGATTTTGGGGAATTGCAGATTGAACCAAGCTTGCTATACGAGCTTCAAATTCATCATTGATATGAGGAATGTCCTTTGGAACTGTGTTGGAAGTAGCATCATCACCAACATGAGAAGAGCTATGGGATTCATTATCAGTCAAAAATTTTGTGTTTGTGGAAAAGGGGAAGAACAAGCTCACGCAAAAAAAAAAAAAAAAAAAAAACAGAACTCACGTAAAAAAAATAAAAAAATAAATCACGCGTGATATATATACATATATATGCATGTATCCCTAAGCTTAGGGAGTCCTAATCTTGTTAGGACTGGGTATTATTCAAGGGGCTTGGTCCTTAGGTCTTGTTTGGGCTTCATGTTTGTGATTAAAGAGTCCGTGCAGATGTGGCTAGCTTGTTCAACATATGCTCACCCTGGAACACTCACGGTTCCATGCTGCGCAGAGGACTAAATGTTGATGGTGTTTTTTTGGCAAGGAGGTCGCAAGTGAAAAAGAAGGGGTACCGAAATACTACCAACTTTTCGTTTTGGCTCGTGAGTCTTATGGTAAAGAGTTTGGACGATCTCAAAAATCAATATCCAAACCTCTAAC
>JAJJMA010179121.1:38392-56195 GCA_023529015.1 Papaver nudicaule
TGCGAGATTCCACGAGTAATATCAAACTGTTAAATCTCCTGAGTTCTTGATTCCAATATAGATGTCACGTTAATGATATCCAAGAATTCAAATCAAAACATCAAATGAATATTTGATCGAGTAGTAAAATCATACGAAGATTTTAATCATGTACAGTATTGATCAGAAATCATGTGTCTACCTATCTGAAGCGACTAACCATATTTCTGATGATGACTCAATTTCACTTTAGTTGTACATTGTACATTGAAGATGAACGAATTCAAACTCCAAACCGAGAATATCAAACTCATTAATTCGTTGAAGCACAAATAAAAAACATAGAGTTTGAACTTCGAAGTTACGCATTCTGAGATAACCATATTATGGTTTCAAAACGTACATTTGTTTTGGCAGAAACCAAATTAAGGTTTCGGAACCTAAAGTTCATTA
Source organism: Papaver nudicaule (assembly GCA_023529015.1). Classification (NCBI taxonomy): domain Eukaryota; kingdom Viridiplantae; phylum Streptophyta; class Magnoliopsida; order Ranunculales; family Papaveraceae; genus Papaver; species Papaver nudicaule. The sequence goes on from JAJJMA010179121.1 coordinate 38,825, forward strand.
TATGACAAGAACCGTATTAAAGTTCCCAAATCAAGTTTTCATATAGCAAAACCTAAAGCTTGGTTTCGAAATCTGGATTTTGTTAACAAAACCTTGGTTAAGGTTTCGAAACAAGAAACACATATTAAATTCTCCACAAATGTTTGATGTCGTACTTGAGAGTCCATGTGGTCGAGAACCGTTTCAGCATCACACCTTTTTAGCCTCGACGCACAGGAATATATTTCCCGGTTCACATAAACCTTTAGGAAACCCCAGGGTCTTTTCGACCTTTTAGAACTCACATGGTCAAGACACATTGGCCTCGATTCTCAAGTCACTGTAACCCAACAAACATAGTTACGAATCTGTGTTATCTCATTGGTCACAATGTTTAGTTTCAGACCAATAACTTATGAATACGAAAACCAGATTATGGTTTCGAAATCAACGTTTAGTTTTACCAAAACCTACATTGAGGTTTCGAACATTGAAAATTCATAAGTTGAGAACACAAATATGGTTTCGGAATCCAGAAGTGAGATATGACATACGAGATGTTCATATACAAAATAAAATGAATGATTCAGAACTTCAGTATTCAGAGCCAAACCATGACGTAGTATTCAAATCTCAGAACAACAGTATTTCGAGTCTACACAACATAAGTGTGAGTCACGATCTCTCTTACATTGGCTCATACAAGTATATGCAATCAATCCGACAGAGCCAGACTAGGTAAGAAGAGACACAATACTGTGATGGATTAAATCTCGTAGTACTACCGAGATAACATCACATTGATATATCCAACTCGAAAATGTTTTAGGAAAAACCTTTATATTAACTTAGAGACAGAGAAGAAAAGAAAGCTCTAAGCAATATGAAACGTCATAACTACAACACAAATACTGCAAGCGGTAAAATGGAGTTATCTTAAGACACACTGATCACGAGTGATCAAGTCATAATGTAAATCTCAAGATGAGAGTTATGTTTATGTCTTTTGTAGCACAAGTGTAAAAGATAATGGAATCATGTTATTTTGATTCACTAACCTCTTGAATGATGAAGCCGGATGTCTTCGTTTGATCTTCAGTCTTTCTTCAACTCTTCAAGTAGTGATTCTAAATCCTACCAAAATCTTCCACAACCTAAAGCTAACTCTCACACGACTTCACCTAATTGTGTGTTGTTTAGCGGTCGAGTTTTGATCACTAAAGTTGACAACTAAGATTGACATACCAATACTTTGTCAGGTTGACCGAGCTATGCTCTAACAATTATTACTAAGGTTAGTGATGTAATCATACTTATTCTAGTGGATTCACTTGGATGTAAGCCTCATTAAGGAGGACGAACCAAGTAAACCTTGTGTCTGGTATCTCTAACTCTTCTATTTATTTTGATGTTATGATGCTCTACTTGTTATGGTGTTTAGTATGAATGTTATACTTGGGTGTACTATCTAAGATATAGTAATGGGATTTTAGACAGTTACAATGCTAAAACAGAATAATGCAAAGGCTTTTTTTATTATTTTTCAATTTTTGAAGTTCTAACAAGCATGAAACTCAATCTTCAAAAGAGTACCATGATTAGTGTGGGTGAAGACAGAGTTATTGACGAAATGGCTAAGGAACTGAGGTGTAGAGTTGAAACTCTGCCATTCAAGTACACATGACCTATAAGTGCAACCGCTCGACATATTTCAGTATGGGACTCTGCTCTATGGGTAATTATCTAGACCGTTCATGCATACAAATTCTTGTGAATCTTGCGGTATATTTTATTGGTCCGTGTCGAACACTCTGCACCAATCATAGAGACTCTATTAACAATAGAAATAACTGTTCATCTCCCCATTTTTCATCTCTCTAGAATTGCAAACAAGAGAGAGAATGTTATCATCATCACCCTCATCGCCAATAATTCACCCTAACTTTAACAACAACAACTTTTGGATGAAGAAACAAGATGGATCTATGATTCTAAAATGTTAGAAAAGTTTTTTTTCCTATGGCTGCTAATGGGGTACCGATTTTCTTGGAGGTATTGACTAAATGCATATAAGACAAAACAAGGCGGTATCAGAGTTTTCAGGAGCCCTAGGAGAATTTACTAAAACAGGGCCTGTATAAGCAAAATAAAAAAAAATCTTGCAATTTAATGTAAAATATACTCTTTTAATTTGTTACATGATTTTTTCCCCCAATTTTGCCTAAAAATATACCAATTTAGAAAACTGAAATTGTCACTTTTCCTGAGACGCAGAATATGATTATCAAACGAAACAACTTGCCGAAAAAAAAAGTTAAAAACATTTACAAAAATAACTTATCTAACAAAAATCGATTTACTTGACCTTTCCAACAATGTATGATTATATACTAACACTTGTAATTTCATTTATATAAAGAGTATATCATGGAAAGTCGAAATTCTGGAACTTTAAAAAAGAAGGAGAGCGCCATAACATAACTTGAATGAAATGATGAAAGTAAAATAAATTAGTAAGTCTCAAAAGAAATTGAAATACTTAGACGATAAAAAAAACCAGTTTTTGGTCGAATGATATTATGGGTTTTTGGGAGCCGCTCATATTTGGAGACCTTAGGCGACAACCTAGCTCGCTTGGGTTACGACCCTGGACAAAAGCCAATTTTGCCTATGAGAGAAAGCACAAAACCCCATGTCCTTCACTGAGTCTGAATTACGATTCAGTCAAAAAACTTTCCCCCTTTTTCGTCCTTTTCAAATTTCAAAATTTCGTAACCAAAAAAGGAAACGTCATAAGTTAAGCAATCTTTCAGCCTATATTCTCGGCTATCTTTCCATATCTACAAAAATATTTTCCCTAGAAAATCCCGTGATATGGCCTCATCCTCCTTTATCTTCAAGTCCATTATATTATAAGATGATTCCTTTGTTACAAAATAATCATTCTCACCGTCCTCAGTCAGAAAACCCTAACCTAAGTATGGAGGCTGCGAGTTCATCTCTAGTGACCACCACAAAAGCCGTATCTCAGTTAACAAACAAGCTGCAAGAAACAGTTTTAGAACATGAAGCTGAAGAAACAAGACTGATCAAGGAAGGAAAAGAAGCTGTTGAAGAAGAAGAGGAAGACGAAGTGGAAGTCCAACTGATTGGCACCCTAATAGCACAAAGCAAGCTATCTGACAAGATGGTCAAGTGGCATCTGAAAAACATATGGTCATTCATCCCTCCAAATGAAGTATCAGTGCTAGAATTGGATCGCAATGTCATGGTGTTTACGTTCAAAAAGCTCAGTGCTGTGACGAAAGTCTTTCAAGAAAGGCCATGGTTTATTGATGGGTATCTGGTCATCTTACATTGTATGACCCAACCCAATCATACAAGGATCTGGATTGGGAACACCATGAGTTTTGGATCTGGCTGAGATCTCTTTTACCTGAACATTTTAATCAAAAGGCCGTAAGAGAAATGGGTGCCATAATGGGAGAGGTTATTGATGTTGACCCTCCAACTGGAGTACCAGAAACTGGTGACTGTTTCAGAGTTTGTGTGAAGATCAACCTTGGAAAGCCGTTCCTAAGAGGTGCACTAGCCTCAAGCCTTGCCAAAACCACTAAGTGGTATCAGTATTACTATGAAAAACAACCCCATAAGATCTACAGGGATTGTTATGTTGTTCTCCCTCATGGGAAGAAGGCATGCACCAAGAATAAAAACTGATGGAGGAGTTACATTTGAAGCTTAGAACTTTTGGAGATATGAAACTACCAACACCCAAGCCAATCACTATCACTATTCCAACCCATAAACCAAAAAAACAAGTTGTCAAGTACACCCCCTTCATCCCCCCAAAGGATGGAATAAAAATTACTGAGCCCAGTATTTTCATTGAGACTGATACAGTGATGGAGGATGAACAAGGTTCTGCTAGACTAGGAAAACGTACCAGGCTCAATAACTCTCAATTCACAGATCCAAACAATCAACTGCACAACTCACATCAGCCAGATGAATCTCAACCAATGACTAAGCCACAAAAGATGGGACTCAAGTTTTTGGAGAGGGGGGAACAACAAGTGTGGCAAGGAGGGAACATGTAAAAATCACTTCTTCCAATTTACAAAATACATCTTTATTGGCCAATCATCTGCTTTATTACATTGATATTATTACTCTCATAAATCTGTCTGATCTTCCATCTATTTCAGTGCACAACCTTAACTGCATTCTATTAATTCCTGCATTTAATTTTCCTTTGTTTTTCTTCTTCAAATACTTAACAAAAATTGTTGCAGGAGGAGGGAGAGTCAAGCAGTTAATTCCACTTTTTAATCCACATATCTCCTACATTTATTGCCCTGATCAATATTTGTGTCTGCTTAGTCATAAACACTCCTGTTGTCTTAAGGTTGAGCAATCAACTACTGCTCATTTCCAGGTTTGCAATACCAAAGCACCCCAGTAAGTGGTTTACTAGATCAAGATAGAACTTTTATCTCCTGTCTGATAATGAGAGTTCTAAGTTGGAACTGCCAAGGTTTTCTTGGTCAGAAAACTAGGGATCACATAGCTTACCTAAATAATCTGCACTCTCCAGACATAGTTTTCCTGTCTGAGACCAAAATTAATGATAGTAGAATCCTAAAGTTTACGTCGTTTCTAGGCTTCCCAAAAAAATGTTATGTCCCATCTGTTGGTAGAGCTGGTGGTATTATATTATTATGGAAGGATGGTTTTAACCTAGAAATAGTACACTCTTCTGATAAAATGATACATGTGATAGTTAATAATGATCAAGCTATAGGAGAGTGGTTCCTATCATGCATATATGGAACACCCTACAAACATGAGCAGGTGAACCAATGGTCTTACATTCATGAATTGAGTCAAAATGTTAACATTCCTTGGGTCCTCATTGGCGACTTGAACATTACAGTCAACCTAGATGAAAGACAAAACCAAAATCCTAATTCATCTACCTCAGAAGAGATCAAAAATCTCATCAAGGACTCAGACCTTATGGATTTAGGTTTTAGTGGCACTCCATTCACATGGACTAGCAACTCACATGGCACTGGTTTCTACAAATCTAGGCTAGATCGTGCATTTATAAACAGTTTATGGAGTCTGGCCTATCCGGACTCTACTCTAACACATTTGTCCCAGAATGGCAGTGATCACACCCCCATTATGCTTAATCTGTACAACCAGCCAGTAAATAAAGGCAAGAACTGGAAGTTCTTTGAACACTTCTTACAAGAAGACTCATGTGTTTCTGAAATCCATAATGCTTGGTCTACTAACCGTGTTGGTTATGCAGCTTTCCTTTTTGTGCACAAGTTAGGGAATACAAGAAAAGAACTTGGACAATGGTTTAGAAGGGTACATGGAGACATCAACAAGAAAATCAGTACCCTACAAACTGAGCTAGACCATTTGCACAGTACTGATGTTGGAGGAGCTAATACAGATGCAGCCATCAAAGTTGAGGGAGAAATCGATAAACTCAATGACATAAAAACAAGATCAGCAAGACAGAAAGGGAGAGATCGCTTCTACAATGAGATGGACAAAAATTCAAATTACTTCCACATACGTGCAAACAGCAGAAAAAGTAGAAACCGTATTGATTCACTACAAGCTCCGGATGGGTCATGGTGTACAACTAGGGACTCAATTGAACAACTACTTCTCAACCATTTCTCAAGAATCAGTACTACACAAAATCCAAGAGACAATTACTTATTTCTCAGACATATTGAACCGTGCATATCTGAAGACGATAATGAAGCACTTATTGCAATACCAACTGAAGCTGAAATCAAGTACGCCTTATTCTCTATGGAACCATGGACATCGCCAGGTCCGGATGGTTTTCCTCCTGGTTTTTTTCAATCTCAGTGGGAATTAGTCAGAGGTGATTTATGCAAGATGATTCAGTCATTCTTTCATTCAAGCTTTCTCTTGAAGCAGCTAAACCAGACCAGAATTACACTTATCCCTAAATCACAGACACCCTGCAGGCCTGAAGATTATCGTCCAATTGCCCTATGTAATACAACGTATAAGCTCATCTCTAAAATCATTTCTTTGCGCATGAAGAAACATATAGAGAAGCTGATATCTCCAATGCAAACCGCATATATTCCTGGTAGATTAATTTCGGAAAATATATCCCTAGTCCAAGAGATTGTTCAAGCTATGAAGAGAAAACAAGGTAAGGGAGGTACACTAGCTCTCAAAATGGATATGTCAAAGGCGTTTGATCGCCTAGAATGGGTATTTTTGATTGATGTGCTAAAACAGTTTGGTTTTTGCGATAAGTTTTGCCAGTTGATAATGCAGTGTATAAGCACTGTAATGATCAATGGCTCACCTACAACTGCGTTTACACCGTCTCGAGGAATCAGACAAGGGGACCCTTTATCCCCTTATCTGTTCATACTTGCTATGGAAGCTTTCACCAGAGTTCTAGTTCATCTCCAAGACAATAAGAAGCTCACAGGGGTAAAAATCTCCCGCTCATCACCTAAGATTAATCATCTTCTCTTCGCAGATGATTGTATATTGTTCTGCAAGGCGAATCTAACTCAAACAAAAACTCTATTGGAGGTTATCAATGACTTTAGCTCATGTAGTGGTCAATTGATAAATTTCAGCAAATCCGCGGTGTATTTCAGTCGTAACTTAGAGACTTCTCACTGCCAAGATCTGAGTGGTTTATTGCAGGTACGTCAGCTGAACCTAAACGAGGAGAAATATTTGGGGTTGCCATTCTTTATAGGAAGAAAGAAGAAAATTCCATTTTCCACACTATCGGATAAAATGGATGCAAAACTTGATAGATGGAGAAGTATCAATATGAGTGAGGCTGGAAGATCTGTTATGGTGAAGCACGTATTGAACGCCGTTCCCGTTCATCACATGATCTCTTTCAAATTGCAAGTCTCTACCATAAGCAATATGAACTCAAAGCAACAAGCATTCTGGCGCAACAAGAAGACAAATAAAGGTGTTCACCTCATTCCCTGGCACAAGCTCTGTAGACCAAGAGTACATGGAGGCTTAGGTTTTCGTGATTTACATATATTTAACAGGGCGCTTCTGGCTAATTCCGCATGGAGGTTGTACACAGACAATACCTCAATTTGGGAAAAATCGTTTTCTCCTAAATACTTTCCGGATGGAGACTTGAGTAATCTGTAAGATAAGAAGAACTCGACATGGTCTTGGCGCAGTATTAGCTCTGAAAAGGAGCTAATACAAGAATAGTGCAGTAAATCTGTCTCAATTCACCTTTGTAAAGGAGCTATTCATTCAAGGTACAAACATTTGGAATGTGAATCTCTTACATGATCTGTTTGAAGAACCAGTAGTTGCACAGATAATGAAGATACCTATTCATTCGCAGTGTGACGATAGATTAGTATGGCTGCTAGAGAAAAATGGAAAATTTTGAGTAAAGTCGTCATATAGAAAGATGTTTGAGACTCAGCATGGTAACTACTCCATCGAACCCCGGATGCAGAGAATTTTTACAGCTCTCTGGAGGCTAAATACCATCCCACGAGTAAAACAGTTCCTTTGGAAATGCATTGTAGGTTCCCTGCCCACGAGAGATCGATTGTCGAGACACATAACTCATATTCAGGATATTTGTCCTCTTTGCAGCTCATGCAGTGAATCTGATTCTCATGTACTATTACATTGTCAGAGTTCTAAGTTAGTTTGGTTTGCACTATGGGGATGGCAACAAGATAACAGCATTTCTCTAAAACAATCGATCTGTAGTTGGTTTGAGAGGTGGTTTTCAAGGCAATTGGAAGAGCAAGATCTAATCAACATGGCGTTAACATCTTGGGTGTTGTGGAACAACAGATGTCAGCTAGTTCATTCTAATGTTATTCAAAGTACTGACAAACTGTTATATTTGTGCAGGAAAGCCGTGGAAGAACAAAACTGTGTTACCCGGAGGAACAACACAGACAACTTTGCAATACAAAGCAAAGTAGATAGAAACAATCTTAGATGGCTTCCTCCTCCTAGGGGGGTTTATAAGTTCAGCTGTGATGGTTCAACACTAAAACTGGAGGCACGAGACTAATAGTTCGTAATTTTGCAGGTGCACAACAAGGAGCAAGGTGTACCTTCCTTCCAGTAGTAGATAGTGCAGAAGAGACATAGTGCAAGGGACTATGGGAAACGGTAAAGTGGGCTAAAGAGAAAGGAATATAGGCGGCATACTTCGAGTTGGACTCAAAGCTGGTAGTGGACGCAGTTAATAAGGATGAATACAACATCCCATGGTGTTTTTACAATTTAGTTCAAGACATTAAGTTTCTTTTCAAGTCGTTTTCATTTTGGCAATGTTATTATGTGCCAAAAGAACAAAATAAAATAGCAGATATTCTCTCTAAGCTTGCGAGAACGGAGAGATTAGATAAAGTGTGGAACAATTCTTCACCGATTGAAATTCAAGATCAATTGGTGATAAAACATGATTATGTCTCCTGCAACAAAGGCTTGCTACACTTCCTATCAAGTGTGGTGGTTTAGGGGTGTACACCATGGAGGATACTATGCAGTATTGCTATTTGGCATCTTGCTTCTAGACAAGAGCTCAACAGGAGAACATTTTGAGGCAGTCTGGTGTGTCCGATTTGAGTCTCAGCTTTGATCATGCACTTTCCTTATACAAACAGGTATGTGGTACTGAGAGTTCTTCATTATGCATTGATGATGTTGCCCCCCATTCTATGAGTTCTTTGGCAATCAAATACTTCGATGCAGTGAAGAAAGATCTACCTAATCGGTTTGTTATGACGGAGCGGGATTCAGCTTTGTGGCAGAGCAACATGATCAAGCATGCACAAGACTATTTGTTGGCCATTCCGATTGCCGGGCTTAGCCAAAAACTTGGGTCTCGACATTTCAGAGCTATCTTGCGTTATAGGCTTGGAATCCCTCTTTTCGAGGAAGGCGACAGTTGCACCAGTTGTGGCAGGGAGATGGATATTTTTGGGGACCACACCTTGCATTGCTCAAGTGGCATTGGTCTCAAGTATATACATGACCTGGTCCGTGATATTTTTGCTGATATTTGCTATCGTGCGGGTGTCCCAGCTAGGAAAGAGGTTGATTTGGGATTCCTTTCAGATACCGGATTAGCCTTGAGACCTGCAGATGTCTTGGTGTACAACTGGGATAATGGACATGATGTGTGTATGGATATCACAATTGTTTCACCTTTTACAGGCGTTGGGGTGCGCGCTTTTGTTCCCGGCAAGGCGATTGAGGACGCTGTCGTTCGCAAAAAAGACAAGTATTTGGAGAAATTTACTGCTCAGGGATTTGGTCTTGGGGTGTTAGCTTTTACCACTTTAGGGGAGTTGGGTAGTGACACAATGGAGTTCCTGAAAAGATTGCGCAACTACATGGCTAGTCACGATGCAAACGTCACAGTAGGGGATTTTCTTTTCCATAGGATTAGAGTTGTACTTCAAAAAGGGATTGGAGCCCAGCTTGTTGCTAGGCTCCCATCCAATTCTTGTAAGCTTCTTTCAGTTGATGGTGATTAGTAAGAGTCAAGGAAATATTTTCAAAAAAAAAAAAAAAAAAAGTGCTTAAAAGTTTGGATACTCATCTAAGCCGTCTATTCGTAAAAACCCCAACGAATCTGACGGCATCTACTATCAATCCGCGTCTAACCTATGCACCAATCATAAACAATCTTAAACAATATATACTCCCTCAGTCCCATATAAATTGAGCTAGTTCTATTTTGATTTTGTCCCACATAAATTGAGCTAGTTCTATTATATAAGTCATGTTTCTAATCTTATCCTTTTTATTGATTATTGTTATGAAATCTTAGTATAATAAATATTCATAATTTCATAGTGATGTTTATACTCGTTGCGTAGGTGTTTTAAAATGCTTTTCAATGGTAAAAAGTTTACAAAGATACGTGGCATAATTTGAGAGATATGTCGTTTATAAATTTTACTATCATAGTATGTATAAGGGTATAATTAGAAAAAACTGTACAAAACTAATCTCTCTCTTCCTTACCTTAATAATTGTGCAAATCACAACTAGCTCAATTTATGTGGGACGGACAGAGTATAAATCACTGTTCATCTTTCGCCTTACCATTTTCCCCAATAACTTACCCTAACCCTAACCCAAACAATTTTTGGAAGATGAAGAAAGAAGACGGATCTTTGATTCTGAAACAAGAAGAAGTCGTCCAGGAAGAATCATTGATTAAGAAACAAGAGAAGTCTGAAAAAAAGAATAAGGGTATTTACGTAGTTGATTGTATTGGGAAATCTGCTGCTTCTGCTTTGAATTCTGTGGGAACAACCACTGGTTATGCTATTGAATGTGGGGGGTTTCAAGTCATTCAAACTAGTTGGGGGTCTACAAATGCTGTGATTCAGAACAGTTGGAAGACAACCAATATAATTTTTGGTGTTATTGCTGGAACATATCTGGTCAGTACTATAGTTAATCACTTGAAGAAGGGTAAGTAGAAATCAGGGTTTCAAATTAAGCTAGGTTGCTGTTTATGACACAAAATTAAAGAAAAGGGGGGAAATATTGGTTTCTAGGTTCTGGGGATTAGGGTTAGATTCTGTGAGTAATATGTATTGGCATGAGACAAACACAAATTATAATATGAAATGAAATATCCTTTTTAATGTTTATGCTTTTGATTTTCCTTTTATTCTAAATTGTTAATTTGAGATTTGGAATGCTTAGTTTTGATAGTGCAAAAATATGGGTTTGGAACAATGAAATTCCCATACTCTTAACCATAGACAGATGCGGAGAAACTATATCTAACGCCTTGGAATATCTAGTTATACATAGTGACCAAGAAAGAGACCAAACACAACTCACTATAACATTTATTTCAACACATTTCACTCAAGAAAAGCAATTACTGAAGCACATCCGATGTTGGTTTATCTAAAACAACAAAAGATGCATTTTATGATATAATTCTAGCGTTATGCATGCTTGGTTCAGATTAGACTGGTGTTGTTCATGTTTTACAAGGGTCAGATGAGAATTAAAATGCTATGGCTTCTGAGCCAATAAACTTGGGAAATGTTGATAATTAGTGAGTAGTTCAATTTTTATGATTTGTCATCTTTATTTCACTAGCTTTTTGATTATAATTTGATTATCATCTTAGTTATCGCAATTGTTTGAGTAGTCTTGATCATCTTAATGGTTCTTAGTAGATGGCACTCAATGTAACAACCTCTGATAAACTACAATTTCACCCTGGTTGCATCTCCCATCTATCAGTGCAGTTGAGGTTCAATTAGGAATCAGATAGCCAGTAGGTGTCTATATTACTGCCTCTGGTTTGATATACAATCACATTCATGTTAGAGCTAGCCTTTCAAAATCGTACTTTTTTCTCGACATGTTGGATTTTGTTTGCTGCATCAGGTTGGGTCTTGGTAAATCATCTTGAAAGTGGGGCTGTTGGTTCCATATAGATGGACATCAGGTACAACAAAACCAGCATCCTGATGGGTTTCTTAGAAGTTGTCCCTGCATTAACATCCACAACTGGAAATAGAAACCCACGGGGGCCAGATGATTTTGTTCTTAAGGGCTCACCAAGTGTCCTCTGTGCAGAAACTGGAGCTTGTGCTGACTGAAGCTCCTTCATGAAGCATGTGCCAAACAAAGTTTCAAGAGTCGGGAACTTGTCATCATTGTGAACTTCAGAGCCACCTTGACTCGAACTGTTTAAAGTACTAGTAGATCCTCCCTCATAAACGTGAAGATTTTATGAGGATCGTAAATCCAGAATGGAGGATGGCACTGAACCATTGATGCTTGTGCTCTTCTGCATCTAGTGAGAATGTGTTGGGACGCAAGATTGTTGACCTTGGGCCATATTGCCTCACACTTGTATAGGTTGTGGTTGCAAACTGTTATCACTAATTTCAGGCAGAATGGACTATTCTAGCAGCTTCTAGATTAGCAGAGTTGTGTGGTGGATCTCGGGTCCCTACAGCAACAGTGGTTTCAGCAGAGGAAAGAAACCCATGATGTAATCACTGTCAGGTAAGAGTTAATGCTTTACCACGGACGATTATGCCACGTTGGAAAATTTGCAGACGATCCATCGGTGTACTTTTTTGTTGATCATTCCGCTGCTACCCTCATGTGTACTTTGGGAGTTTGAAACTCTATTCTCAAGCAGGTAGTCTTTCTCATCTTTACCCTTATGCTTTTCCTAAATGCAAGGAATTCCTCGTTCTGTATTGAAGATCTTCAAAATGCTTTTTTCTTGTTACGGAGTTAAAGTAAAATGTTTCCTACGGTGCAATTAGAAAGGAGGGTTTTGAGTCAGCGAGTTTTATTTCTTCTGATCAATTTTGTCTTGTCCAGAATGGCGTTGAATCTGTTGCCTAGCATGTCCTTCCACTACTTTTGTCATATCTCATTGTGTAACAATTGAATGTTCAACAGTTCTTAAAATACATGCTCGTTGTGTAAGATTCAACTAATACATTACTTCATATTCTTTCCTTTTCCTGTATAGGTTTCTCTGTCACTTTATCCAATGTGGCCAACATATCTCAGCTGGAAAAAATGTCTTCATTTTTTCACCCTTCATTTCGGAGGAAAATAGAACAAAAATGAGGTGTTTCTGTGACTGAATGTGGAACTCCAGAAGTAAGGGTAACACCTGTACTGAATATGACTCCCTCTACACCATCTGTGAAAACAAGTCAACCTGTTTCTTCTGCTACCAGACCAGCATGGAATGAAGATTGGAGTTCCATAACAAAAGGACCTTATTCCAGCCAGTCGTCTGATACTAGTTCGGACTTTGCTCAAGTTGTGCCATGGGGATGAGCAACCAGCATAATGAAGCTCTTCCTTTAAGACAAATAATCGAAACATTGGGTGCTAAACATGCACAGTTATGTAGGGTTCTCAAGACTGAATCAGGGTAATTCACTATCCAAATAAAAACATTCTGAATAGTGGGGTACTGAGCAACCAAAGCTCTTCTGGGGTTCATGAGGCGGAGTCAGGGGAGTTCGGCATCAGGAATCATTTATCCCAGTGCTTATGGGATATGTTCATATACGGAAAAAATGCAACGGATACTGGATCAATATTTTCCTCTAACAAGGCAGAAAATACTGGATCAAGTCTTGCTCCACTTCCGTTAACAGCAGTGGGAAGAGGAAGAGGGCGGGAGGGGGAAACAAGGATGTTCAAGCAGACACCACTTTCGGATACTTTACTTTTAGCATCTCCAAAAACAGGTAGAGGTTGTGCCTTTGAAATTACCAGAGCTCTTCCTCGAACGGATTGTCGGTCATTGTCTTGAATCTCGAATCAGCTCATCATTTATCTGTCAGAAACCTAAATGGCTCTCCGAAGTCGTATGTTTTATATGATGTGGGTACATGAATCATCACCAGAGGATATCATCTATTGGGTCTTCTGTATGTGGTTTCTATAGCGAAAATGCAAAAAGGCATGTTGGAGCTTGTGGGGTCCAAACGAAAATGGACTAGAAGCTGAGTAATTTTCTGTAATAACATTCTTTTTATCATTTCTGTAAGAGCATTCTCTAAAACTGTGTTATTATGGTGATTTGTAGTCGGCTGTATCAAACAAACTAGGAAATTAAGATAAAATGGATTAGACAATGTGCAGCGATGGGTAATACTCGACCGTTGGGTTGTAGATTGGGGATTCAGATATTTTCATGAACCTTAAGCCAGATGCCTTGGTGGTGTGAAACAATTGAAATATCGACCTGACCTAAGTAACAGCCGATGGGAAAGATTATTTTGTCATCAGTCACACATTCATGCAAAATGTGTAATTGGAGATTCATAAACAAATAACCACTTGCTAAAAGTACGAATTGGCAGAACATATTTTAATACAAGTTCATACAAAGATTTGGTTTAAAGCTAGGAGCAGAAATCTAGTTCGTGAAACCGCAGAAGCAAATAATTTGCATTTTGATTGTAGCGAATTTATGACTGGAGTATTTAATCTTTCATAAAAGAAACTAGCTAGTCTCCCATAAATAATTTGCATTTATTGGCAATTTGGGACTCGAAAGTCCATAGAAGATAGTCTTAAGGAATTCGAATGTAACAGCAGACTAAATGATACTTCTCCATCTCACATTAATTGAGATGTACTTCTTTTTCATTTTGGTGTGTTTTTAGACTATAAAATGAAAAAGAAGTAGCTCAATTAATGTGGGAGGAGGTAATATATTCCTTCCTTTTGCCTTTCCCCTTCTTACCCTTTTCCGATCTTGATCTGTTCTTCTTATTGTTATGTTTACTCTTTAAGAAACACTGGCCAGAGAAAATCCTGTAACACCATCTGGAAACTTAACCTTGAGCATTGCAAAAAAAGGAGCTGACAGTTGTTTTAGTTTGTCTCCATTGTTTGCCACTTTCTAAGAAGTATGGCAAATCTCGAAAGGATGGGCTGATATCCTCCTCTCTGAAACATAACATAATATGAAAAAGTTAGGCTGCTCCATATCATACTGCAATTGTAAGTTTCCAGGCAAAAAATGTCATCTTAAACACCCATAAACACACTCAGCGTGCATCAAAACTGACCTCAGACGAGACACCCTTAAAGCAGTTAAGAGTTGCTTTAATTCACCAAGCGTGATTTCTGCCTCAGTAGTGAACCTACGATCTCAGTAACGGATGATGCATTCAGGTTTGATTTGGCAATTGCAGCATCAAGAACACCAATAACTTTCTCTACATAAAAATGCACAGAACAAACTACACCATTAGTGACACTCTCTTCATAATGGAAATTTGAAAATGAAAGAAAGCAAATTGCACATTTAACAAACCTTCAATGCAAGTGGATTCATAGCAAAACCGTCATCTGCTCAAGGAACCATCATGTAACTCCCGTGCAGATCACTATCATGTTCATGCTCATTCTCCATGAACTGCTCCTCTTCACCCGATGAACGGGAAGGCTGAGAACAACGAATCATGCTCCCAATATTGCCCGAAGAAACATTTTTGTCACCAAGGCATTTGGCGTCCAAATCAATTGCGGCATTTTGCTGTACACATTCTGTTCTCTTGAGGTACAGTATATCCAATATATCCTCTACAAGAAACCAACTCCATCTATGAATATGGCATCACGACAAGAAAAGGTTGGACGATTTCACCAATATACAGAATCACCAGAGGATTCTCAATGATCTGAAGCACCTCTGCAAATACTTTAGATAATCTGTTGTAATCAACCTCCGAGGATACTCTTTCATAGAAGTTATCCGAAGGTTTGGCAAGGCCAAGGATCTTAAGACATTCCAGTGGGAGAAAAGAAGATACGTCATCCTTAAAAGTGTATATCACAGAGACGATCAAAATGATCTCCAGCACTCATACAAACTAGACAAACAAGGATAAATAACCTTGAAACAAGAGAAGGATGGTCTTTCTTGCCTGCAGCATCAGTTTTCTCAAACCATTTCAGCGTGCTTTTCTCACTCATAAGTGTATGACAACTAAACTCCACCAGAAAAGGTTGCAAACAATATAGCTCATTCTTTAAGCTAGGATCTGTATCTGACTCGGATTTTGAGTTCGCTTTCCAGTTCTCACATGCAAGTGTTTCCAAGAGAGAGGACTTCGTTGTAAAAAAGATAGATTTCCACGAACCTACCAAATATAGAAAGCGTTCCAGAAGATACGAGAAGTGTAACGGTGAAATGTAACTTGACATTTTGCTCCACTTGCCATTACAAGCTTTCCCCAAACATTCTCTAATCTGAAAGAGGAATGATAACCTTAAAATCCCTGTATCAAAACAATCTTTAAACTGCTCAAAGAAGGATTTCCAGTGTGGGCTCATGTCAGAATGATTCAAAATCACCTGATACACTTCAAACGGTATACTCCCATGCACAAATACCATCACCACTTTCCAAATTCTCCCAAGAAGTAACTTTCTTTCAGAGCAGATTATTTCTGTAATTGCTTCTTTTGTCATTTCCCTACAAAGCTCTGGTTTTCTTAGCTTAATCATATCTTCTGAAAAAATCATTTTTGGGTCTGCAGGACATATAATTTCAAAAAACCGCTGTCTAGAAGATGCTGAGTACTCTAACAGTGCCTTAGGAGCCTCCCAATCCAATACCTTGGGTTCCATTAGCCCCATTTGCGACTTCAAATATGCGAAGAATAGTCGTACTCTGATTCAACATTGAGAAAGACTTTCCAACATAATACACATAAAGGGTGTTGAGCTTCTCTAATACATTCATACCGAGACAGGTGACTTGTGAAACCCAGTATCTCTGAGCAGCAGACACATGTTGGTGAACATCCATTGTAACCAATTCTGCGTCTCGTCTAACAGGTCTATTACAGATGTCTTTCATCCAATAGGCATCAGCATTTAGCAGTACGTAGATGAAACTTCTATTTTCTACTTTTTGCAGACACCCAAGTAACCCAAACAAAACTCCTCGTAGTTTTTTAGTCTCTTTCATGTATTGTTCCAATAGAACCAAGGTACATCAATATGCTTAGAATCTTCTCCCTCCACGTATTCCAGAAGTAAATTAAAGTCTGAGTTGAGACCTTACGACAAATATAAGTGTTCCATAGGGTCCAATACCACCATTTCATCTTGTTGATATCTGGCAAGCCTTACCTTGAAATGAGGAATCTTCCGGAGGTACAAAAATTCTGCTCCAAGACAACCGAGCCTCGGGGAACTGGGAAGTAGCCAAACAATCTCCCATCTCTTCTAAGCTGGCCTCCACACAGATTAACTTATAAAAGTGATCATTGTTAGTCTTCGCAATAATTTTTTATTTTGTAAGAAGTTCCTCTTTGTTTGAGAATGTCTTTAAAGGCCAGCCTTCACTTCCTGTTATCCAAAGAGAATTCACAAGAACATAAAGGAGAATGATCCGTGATGCTTCTTCATAGTGCCCACCCTTTTCCAGTATTTCTGCCTCAAGAAGAAGATCTCCTCTAGTTTTGTAGAATTGGCAGCATCGATACAATTTCCAAATTCGACCTCTAAATCCACTAGCTCATCGAGATAACTATGTGTTGACAAGAAAGTTTGCATCGAGTCCAGTGAGTTAAAGGCTCGAACAAACTTTATCGTACTACTTGTATTTTTCACTTGATGATAGTGAAATGCACATTTCTCCAGAAACTCTTTTTCAGTTCATTCAGCCCTCCACTTTCGGCTGCATCAGCATCAAAGAGACATAATTATACAAGTGAAAATCATATAATCGGATGGACCAATGCCTAATAATTTTTTGGACCTAATTTGAATTTGATAAATTCAAATGGAGTTTATGTCCAACTAG
>JAJJMA010179165.1:0-19830 GCA_023529015.1 Papaver nudicaule
TGAAGTCTGTCGGACAGACTTTATCAGTCAGAAACAAAATTTTCATGGAGTAATCTCAACTTGAAAATAAGTTTTATAGTATTTCTACTAGCGACTTGAACAACCACCATACCAGGAATGAATTCCTGATATCAACTGCATGCCTCACACATACAAGTCTTAGTGTGAGGATGCATCCCTTAGCTGCGGTTAAGAAGTTGGAGTGTGAGTACTAGACTCACTCAGGGTGTTGATTGTAGAGTGGTTGTTAGAGACTGATTCGGGTTGAGAGTTTTTCTTACCCTTGTCATTTCCTCTTGAACCTTCCACGTTTTTCAACGCTCCCTTGAATTGCTTCAGGGCTTGGTTCATTCTATCCATATCGGCTTGAAGCTTGTATACAACTTTCCTATTTCCCTTAAGGAGCCGACACCTTCCCTGGACATGTCCAGATTTGCCACAGTACTGGCATTTCTTGGAAGGATTTTTATCCTGAGGTTTAGCTTTCTCAGGTACCCCTTTATGTTTTTCATTAGATGGAGGACTAGATCCAACCATAATGAAAGTATTGTTCTTGGTGTATGTGTTACTATTGAACCCTAATCCATTGGTGTTCCCAAAAGCTTTTTGACCAAATAACATTGCTGCTACTTTATCTGAGCTACCAGATAGCCTTTGGAGATCATCCTTTAGGGTATCAATTTCTTTATCCTTTAGGGATAAAGTTGAGGAGAGATCATCACTTAATTTCTTAAGTTCTTGATCTTTCAGGAGAAGGGTTTTCTCTACCTTTTCAAGATCAGATTTTAGCTGATATTTTTCTTGAACAAGGTTCTCGCTCTTGTCGATCAACTGATGAATTAAAATGTTTTTCAAATCATCATGTTTAGATCGTTCATCTGAAGTTCCTGCCATTAAAGCAGTTTCTCCATGATCTAATTCGAATTCATGCTGGTCAGGCATATCATCGAATCGAGCGGAGAGAGCATTATCCCTTTTGAAGTATTCCTTATTGGGGCAAATGTCTTTCATGTGTCCAAAGCCTCGACACTTGAAATATTGCACTTCAGCTAGATCATCCTTATCCCTGTCAGGATTAGGTTTCAAAGCTGGTAAGGGTCTTCTACCCCTGAATTGCCTGTCTCTTCTAGATCTGAGAAGATCTTTCAGCTGATGTGTAATCAGAGACAGTTCAGTGTCCACTTCTTCATCGTCAAGGTCTTCGCACTCATCAGCCCAAGACGATTTCTGTGGTGAGGAGGTGCACGGAGTGCTCACAACCTCAAAAGCGATAGATTTGGGGTTATCTTTTCGCTCATGATCGAAGATCTTTAGCTTAGCTATAAGGTCACTTCTTGTTATATCTAAGCCATGCATCTCCTGGATGATATGTTTCTTGGATTTGTACCTTGAGGGTAATGACCTCAGAATTTTACTCACAATGTCCCTTTCCGGAATAGTTTTACCATAGGTGTGACAGGCATTTACTATCTCAGACAATTTGTGATTAAATTCCTCAAAGGTATCATCCTCAAGCATTCGAAGGTTTTCCCAGTCAGACATGAGATTTTGAAGTCTAGCTTCTTTCTTTGCTGTATTTCGTTCGAATACGTTCCTTAATCTTTTCCAAGCCTCGTGAGAGGTTTCACAGGTAGCTATGTGATGGAAGAGATCAGGTGTAACTGCATGAATGATAGCATTAAGCCCATCATAGTTTTGCTTAGCGGCGAGTGTTTCCACATCTGTATAAACCGCTATGTCTTTGGGAACAGTTTTACCGTCAACTTCAACAGTTGGTGGTATATATTCCTTCACGACAGAAACCCAAGTTTTGAAGTCTCGGGCTTGCAAAAAATGAAGTCATTGCAGTCTTCCACCATAGGTAATTTGTGCCATCGAACTTTGGTGGTACGTTACAAGCTCTTACGCTTTGATCCATGACTCACAAGCCTAGATAAATACAGACAGTTACGTCTTTAATGTGTTCACCTGCTCTGATACCAATTGAAAAAGGAAGGGTACCGAAATACAACCAACTTTTCCTTTGGGCTCGTGAGTCTTATGGTTTAAGTTTGGACGATCTCAAAAATCAATATCCAAACCTAGATAACCGGAGTTGTGATCTTGGGGATCAACTCAACAAAGTGGGGACTTTGGAGTTAAACTCTACGGTTATTGAATAACGTACTACTTGGTGCTTTAATTATATAATCAGAGATATAATGCGGAAAGTAAAAGCACACAAGACACCAAAGATTTTTTAACGAGGAAACTGCCTTGCAGAAAAACCTCGAGACCTCGTCCAGATTGAACACCGCCCAGTACAAACTGACTACAAACGCTAGCCTACTATAAGACTTCGATCTGGGATGTAGCAGAGACCAACTCCAGCCCTACAAGCGAATTGGCTACTGTCGCACTCCTTACGTCACTAGATCCCCCACAGATCGTCATGCACTTGATTCCCCCAGCTGACGTCCTTTACAGGTCTAGGAGTTGCTTTGACCGATGTCAAAGGCTTGTGTCAGCAATACTGGCTCTGCAACCTAATTGTTGACGTATGGTCTAACTGTCCTCTATCAGTTTACCACACACAAGTTGACTTCCTTCGGATGATTAAATCCAGGTCATACGGAAATCTACTTCACAAATCAGGGCTGACAAGCAAACCGAGTAAGCTATGCCCAATTTGTTTCTACCTCAGTTATACACGAAGAATCACTTAAGAAACTTGTATAACTGGAGCTAACTAGGTCTTACAACACCGAGTGCAGCCGTGCGTTGCTACCTTTCAACCTTTACGTAACTTAACCAGTTCTTGAATAGCCGTATAGCAGAAGAGACGGACTATGGAATAGACAAGAATGTGATCAGGTTACCAAGGTTACAGGTTAATCTGATTTCAACCAAATATGGTCTCAATCTCCTACATGTGATTCCCAACTCTCAAGAGAAGTCTTTTATAGTCGTAGGGAGTTCCCAGAGGAGCTGTAACCTATAGAGGATGATTATACCACAACAAGCGTTCACCGAAGTGAAATTTTTTTACGCTACCTTCCCTAAGGACCTTCACGTATGCTTGATGCTTGCGGTATTTGTCCATAGACACCTCTATTTATAACATTCAATAAGATAGGTTGCTTTGGAATAAAGCAATCAATTACTTGTCCCACAAGTTAAGGAAACCCTAAACTTGATAACCAAGTAATAGAGATTAATCTCAATTGGAATTCTTTTTATCATTTATCTGCCAAGTGTTTTGTTAGCTCAAAAACACTTCAAGATAGAATCCAACAGACCATAGATAATCTTATCTTATTGACTCATTGAGGATCGTTAGATAGAACACAAAAGATATTATGTGATATACAAGTCCATCTAAGAGATAAAGGAGTTTAGAGTTTTACCCAAGTGAAATTCTGAAAGAATATCCACTAAATCTGACACCAGCAAAGTAACCAACATTGGATTCGCGTACAGTTTCGCGAAATGTTCAGTTACTTTGGAACTCAGAAGAAATCCGAGTTTCTGGTTTGCGAACCGGTTCGTGAACCGTCCGCTTGTCAGTTTTCGTCAAATCTGGATTCCGCTGGAAGTTCTGGGCTGACCAGGACTTATACGTGTATACGTCCTCAGCTGTAATCCATGGACTTTTTGCTCAAGAGTACTCCTTTAGATTCATCCATATCCAACTAACGATTTACAAGCAAACCATTGTAATGGACACATGGCACCGAAGCTATCTCATTCATTCTTGTACTCACAATATTTGTGGGAACAAACACTGGTCATGACACAAGGCCACGTTAGACAAGAATACGATCTCAATCGCTATTATCACTACTAAAGTAGTCGACTATATTTCGAAAGAATAGAGAAAGTAGAATAGAAGAATTTCCATAAAGTCATAACTCCTACTAACCTTTTGTCGATGAAGAATAATTGATGTCTTATTTGTCTTCACAGTCTTCGTCTTCAAGGTCTCTACTACTTTGTCTATATCCCAATTCCGAAATCTAAACTCTAGTAGGCTAAATCAAGAATTGAGTTTTGACACCTAAAACTGACAACTAGCTTGACATACCAACGCTAGTGGGTTTGACCGGACAATGTCCTAACATATTATATACCCACCAACAAACGGTGCTAATAAGTGCACCTGAATGAGGCGTACTTATAATGTACGTCTATGGTGGGCGTTACTAATATGTGCAACTTCCCACAAAGATCAATAAGAAGTGGCACTTCAAGCTTTGTTGTCTTCCACAACTCAAACATTAAGACCACGGTTTCTTTAGCGTCATCATTGCCAAAACCTAGAAGAAGCTGAATTGTATATTGTATAGACAAGGTAGATTTCAATGCCAATCCTTCGTGAAGATGAAAACCATTAATCCTCAATTTCGTTATCGGTTCAAAAGCAACAAAACAAAATTCTAGGAAGATAACATGCACAACAATAATCAAAAGATAATAGTTGTCTAATTCAGATATACCAGACTCCTCTTTGAGAAATGAAAAAGCAGGGGTACCGAAATACAACCAACTTTTCGTTTGGGCTCGTGAGTCTTATGGTAAGATATGGACGATCTCAAAAATCAATATCCAAATATGATAACTGAAATAGGATCAAAAGTGATCAGTCCAACTCAAGACAAGTCTTGGCAAATCCCCTGGATGGATTATGGACGAACTCGACGGTTACGAATAACGTACTTCTTGTGTTTGCTTTAATTATATAATCAGAGATATAATGCGGAAAGTAAAAGCACACAAGACACCAGAGATTTTTTTAACGAGAAAAGTACGACCTGTAGAAAAACCTCGGGACCTCGTCCAGATTGAGCACCACACAGTACTAACAGTCTACAAACGCTAGCCTACTATAAGACTTCGGTCTGGGATGTAGCAGAGACCAACTCTAGCCCTCCAAGCGAATTAGCTATTGTCGCACTCCTTACGTCTCTTGGATCCCGCATGACCCTACGCACTTGATTCCCCTAGCTGACGTCCTTTACAGGCCTAAGAGTTGCTTTAACCGCTATTAAAGGCTTATGTCAACAATACCGGCTTTGCAACCTTAATTATTGACTGTATGTTTCGAATTGTCCACTTCAGTTTAACATACATAAGTTGACTTCCTTCGGATTGCCCAAGGTCATACGGAAATCTACTTTACAAGCGGGGGCTGACAAGTAAACCGAGTAAACTATGCCCAGCTTGTCTCTACCTCAGTTGTAAAAAGAATCAGTTAAGAAACTTATACAACTGGAGCTAACTAGGTCTTACAACACCGAGTGCAGCCGTACGTTTCTTCCTTCAACCTTGTATGTAACGTATCAGTTCTTGAATGGCCTTATTGCAGAAGAGAATGACCGTAGAATAGACAAGAACGTGATCAGGTTACCAAGGTTACAGGTTAATCCGATAACAACCACAAAGGTACGGTATCGCCTACCTGTGCTTCCCAACTCTCAAGAGAAGTCTTTATAGTCGTTAGGTAAATCCCACAGAGAAACTGCTACCTAATAGAGGATGATTATACCACAACAAGCTTACACTGAAGTGCAAAGAGTTTACGATCAATTCCACGGAGAAACTTCATGTATGCTTGATGCTTGTGATTTTTGTTCTTTAATCCTCTATTTATAGCTCTCAATAAGATAGGTTGCTTTGAGATAAAACAACACATTTCTTAACCTACAAGTTAGCAAGTGCCCATGTAAAACGTGCCAGTTGCTTAGCTTGCACACAAAGAAACCCTAGGTTAATCTCAATTGGAATTCTTTTAACATTTATCTGCCAAGTGGTTTTTTAGCTCTTAACCACTTCAAGATAGAAATCCAATGATCATGACACCTTTATCTTTTTGACTCATTGAGATTCGTTAGATGGACCACAAAAGATATTTCGTGATAAGCCAAGTCCAACTAAGAGATAAGGAGTTAGTTGTTTAACCGGTGTGAAATTCCTGCAGAATATTCACTTAGACGGTTCGTGAACCGTCCGTCTGAATTCTAGCCAAATGCATTAAATATGTGGTTCACGTACATGTACGTGTACGGATCAGCGTTTTGGGACTCAGAAGAAATTTTCGGAGCCACTGTTCGTGAACCGCCGTCACTCAGATTAGGGTTTAAACTAGATCCGCTGGAAGTTCTGGGCTGGGCTAGTACTTAGACGTGTGAGACGCCCTCAGCTATAATCCATGGACTCCGCTCTAGAGTACTCCTTCAGATTCACCCAGATTCCTACATGTGATTTGCAAGCAAACCATTGCTACGGAAATGTATTGAATCTATCTCATGCACCTTGTAACCTTAGTATGGTGGGAACACGTACTAACATAACTCATGGTTATGTAGACAAGAGTACAAATCTCAATCGCTATATCTCTGCTAAAGTAGCCGACTATTTCGAAAGATAGAATAAGTAGAATAGAAGAAATTCCATATAAAGTCATAACTCATACTAACCTTTTGTCGATGAAGATATTTGATGTCTTATTTGTAAATCTTCGGCTTCAAAGTCTCTACTTTTTTTATATCCCAATTCCGAAATCTAAACTCTAGTAGGCTAAATCAAGAATTGTGTTTTGACACCTAAAACTGACAACTAGCTTGGCATACCAACGTCAGTGGGGTTGACCGGACAATGCCCTAACAAGAACCTTTCCAAGAAATTACGGAACTGAAGATATCTTCTCCATCAGAACATTACGGTTTTCCCCATTTGAGACATCCTTACGATCTTCTTCAGCTAGAGATAGGGTTTCCTTATTTTCGATAGAATTAATTGGATTTAGGATTTCTTCTTTTGGACTCGGGGTTAGGATTTTAACACTTGCAAAATTATTCACAGAACTTCCCTTGTTCTTGATTTGAATTACTTACTGTTGAATTTGTGAGGAAATGGGGATTTGGGTATTACGTAAAACAAACTCATTACAGTTTAGAGTATAGAAAATAAGATCCCCAGAAGCAATTCATATTGCTTAAAGTGAATCATGATGAGCTGCATCAATCTTATATTTTCGATTAAGAGAGAGTTATATGGCTTCAAAAGAAATTGAGATTTTCCTTATGATTGTTTCTTTGATATTTAGAAGATGAGAAGTTGATGGTAATTCAATTCTCAAGGTCTCTTTCGATTCTAATGGTTAATTCTTAACTTCGTTTTTGTGGATTGATAAAGTTGAATAATGAAACAATATATGGGTGTGAATTCTCTCGCATTATGAGTCGGTCTGAACAATCAGAGGCAGACGTTTATTTAATGTCTATTTGGTGGGGCACAAATATAATCTATATCTGACCCTTGGGCGAATATTATATAAACGCTTCAGCCCATATGGTTTTTAAAGTTACGCCTCACTCCAAGCGGGCATAATACTCATGCCTGACCCAACAGAAAAACCCTGGGACTTAGGCTAGTTTTGAGCACCACACTGTATTAAGCCGCTACAAACACTAGCCAACTATCAGACTTCGAAATGGGATGTAGTTGAGACCGAACCTACCCTGCAAGCGATTCAGCTGTAGTCGCACTCCTTACATCTCCTGAACCTTCCAAGATCGTACGCACTTGATTCCCCTTCTTATCGCCTTGACAAGCCTAGAAGTTGTTTCAGCCGCAGTGAGGACTTTAAAAGCCCTTCCCGTCCTCTGACAAGGTGGCAACAATGAATCCTCTTTTGATATTCAGTTATCACAGTGAATGAAGCCTTAGAACTTTATATCAAAACCACTTTATTCTCTTCCGAATTAGGGTTCTTACTCTCTTCCAAAAATTACAAGAGATGCCTAAAACAAAACTATTACCAACAAGGTCAATATAGAAAACTAGATAGATTCCCTAGTTGAATTTCCTTTGGGATTACGAGTACACAACGCCTAAACAAAATTCTTCCATCAAGATCTGGATGTTACAATCAATAACGAACAAGATTTAAAACCACTGATTTTTACAAGAAAAAAACTATCAACTAAGATAGACTTAGAACTTGTGTTTCACGAATCCTCAAAGTGAAGTCTTCTAAGTCGTAACTGATAAAACGACTAAGGAGGAACGACTACACAACTTAATGTTTACACGTAAGTGTAAGGGATTGAGTTGTCGTTCTTACGTATCCTCTATTTATAGTGAATCAATGAGGCTAGGTAGCTTTGGAAATAAGCTAACTTGATATTCAAGTTTCTCTATGCTAAATACACTCGAGGGTGTATATTGTTCAACTGTAATACCCTGATTCAGCAGGTAGGGTTCGTTGATTGGAATATAAGTAATGGTTTGTCCTTTTCTAACAACGAGGCCTTTTCAAGCATAATTAACTCAAAAGTTGGAAAACCTCTGCAGTTAAGCGTGCTCGGGCAGGAGTAGTTCACGGATAGGTGACCTCCTGGGAAGTTGCTGCGGATGACCACAACAGCGCCAGTTGAAAAACCCCACACTGTTGGATGACCGCAGTGGCTAAGTGGGGACAATATCAGTGGAGGGGTGGGTCGTTACAGATAGTATCAGAGCCGGCGATGGTTCACCTGTCGAGGGTGGGAGATTACGCTGGACGGCTTGTGTGTCAGGTAGCTCGTCTCATGAGGGGCAGGGAATGTCAGAGATTTGGGCTTGAAAAAAAAATCGGGGCCAATGACGACTCCAATCAAAGGTGGTGGTATCGTATTCAAACTTCAAACTGAGAATATCAAATTCATTAATCCGTTGAAGCATAAATCAAAATGGTAGAGTTTGAACTTCAAAAATATGCATTCTGAGATAACCAATATTAGGTTTCGAAATCTACATTCTGTTTGGCAGAAACCAAATTAAGGTTTCGGATCCTAAAGTTCATATATGACTGAAACCGAATTAAGGTTCCCAAATCAAGATTCCATATAGCGAAACCAAAGTATGATTTCGAACTTTAGATTTTGTTTTATCAAAACCTTGGTTGAGTTTCGAAACAGGAAACACATATTAATCTCGTCACAGATGTTTGGTGTCGAACTTGAGAGTCCATGTGGTCAAGAGACGTTTCAGCATCACACTTTTTTGTCCTTGACGCACAGGTTTATTTCCCGATTCACATAAACCTTTAGGAAACCCCAGGGTCTACTAGACCTTTTAGAACTCACATAGTCAAGACATATTGGTCTCGATTCTCAAGTCACTGTTAGCCAACAAACATCGTTTCGAACTCCAATTCTCTCATTGGTCACAATATTTAAGTTTCGTACTGAATAGCTTATGGATACAAAAACCATATTATGGTTTCGAAATCAAAGTTAAGTTTTACCAAAACCTACATTGAGGTTTTGAACTCTGAAAGTCCATAAGATGAGATAACAGGAATATGGTTTCAAAATCTAAAAGTATGATATGGCAATCTAAATGTTCATATTTAAAGAATCAAATAAATGATTCAGAACTTCAGTAATCAAAGCCAAACCATGACATAGTATTTGAACTCAGAACAACACTATATCGAGCCTACACAACATAAGTGTGAGTCACGATCTCGATTACATTTGGCACATACAAGTACATACCAATCAATCCGACAGAGCAAGACTAAGTAAGTCGATACACAATATTGTCATGAATTAAATCTCCTAATACTACCAAGACAACATCACAACTGATATTATCCAACTCACAGGTTTTAGGAAAAACCTTATATCACTTAGAGACGGAGAAGAAAATAAAGCTTTAAACAATATGGAACGTCATAACTACAACAACAATACCGCAAGCGATAAAGTAGAGTTATATCTTAAGACACACTGATCACAAGTGACCAAGTCATAACGTAAAACTCAAGCATTAATTTATGTTTTGTCTTTTGTAGCACAAGTGTAAAAGATAATGGAATCGCGTTATTTAGATTCACTAACCTCTTGAATGTGAAGTCGGATGTCTTCGTTTGATCTTCAGTCTTCTTCAACTCTTCAAATAGTGATTCTAAATCCTACCAAAATCTTTCACAACCTAAAGCAAACTTAATGAAGTCTTTACCTAATGTGTGTTGCAAGCGTTCGAGTTTGATCACTAAATTTGACAACTAAACTTGACATACCAACACTTAGTGAGGTTGACCGAGCCATGCTCTAACAACTAATAAATTGAATAAGGTTAGTTTTACTTTTAGATTGGAAGTTTTAATTGGGTTTTACAAGGTTAGTTTTACCAAACTGGCTCTCTGATTGTTTTTCCATGTTAATTTAACTTCATAATGTGTTACTCATAGACCAGACAAGTAGTAAATGTCTTATTAATTAAGAATTGGATTCAATAATTTATGATTGCTTCAACAAAATCATGATATTTTCGTTTTTTTTTCCTCTAAATTATTCAAGCAAATTATCGGTACTTTAAGTTTTATAAATTAATAAGAAAAGATGAGTTTTACTTTTGAGTTGTCATTGATTTATTATTTATCTATGTAATACTAGTGAATATCGAAAAGAAAGAATTTCAATATTATTAAACAAAATTAGTTTCGTTTATTACATGTTTTTCTTGCAATTTTGTAAAACAATGATTCCTTAACGTGTAGTGATGCCACAAGTACCACATATCACATATGTGATCTTTGCAATTATATAGTAAAGTATCTTTATATGAATATTTCCACCAGTTATACATAAGAATGAATCTTACACTTTATTATGTTTAGTGTGTACTAGTATTTCTTTGGTCTAGTGTACTAGTATTTCAAAGTCGAGGTTGAATGAGAGTGTGTTTAGTGAGAGTAAATATGAGTATGATGATAGCGAGGGGGCGGAGGGTGGAGAAGATGATGAGGATGGAGAGGCGGAGCAGGTGGAAGAAGATGCACAGGAATTGGTTACTGGAGAAAAGAAACAACGAGGGGCAGGGGAAGATGGAGGAGGAGGAGAAGGGTATAAAGAAGTAAGGAAATCAATTGTTTACTTTGAGTTTGTATACTTGTGTGTGAACGCGTATGTGAATGCGTATGTTGTTGAGAGGTTTTTCCATGGTTACATATGTATGCGTTCATGTTTGCGTACAAAGAGCAATTTGCTGAGTTCAGGAACTTCCTGAATTCTCATATACGCGTACATGTATTGTTGAAGGTTTGCCAATTGTGAAGAGATTTTCGAATACTTTCACAATATGGCCCATGGAACTCATGTCCACAATTTTCTTTGAGTTCGTATACTTGTATATGAACTCCTTAGCATGGCCAAACTCGTTTAGCCATTTGCTATCCTTCTATTGGATCAAGGCGAGTCTTCTCGCAACCTTTAGGTTCTTAACCAA
The DNA here is from genome assembly GCA_023529015.1 of Papaver nudicaule. Lineage (NCBI taxonomy): Eukaryota > Viridiplantae > Streptophyta > Magnoliopsida > Ranunculales > Papaveraceae > Papaver > Papaver nudicaule. The sequence continues at coordinate 11,257 of JAJJMA010179165.1, forward strand.
CGGGTTAGAAGAAGATTGAGTTGGACTTCAATGCAAGCCTATGGACTTTCCTAAGTTCAGAAACTTGCTCGATCCCTACTCAGGATTGCTTAACTTTTAAGCAAAGCCTCCCTTGATGATCAATATAAATAGATGACTTTTTGCAAGATACAATTTTAATCCTCTACACATGTGTGTATCCTTGCTATAAGGTTGGTCGTCATCTCGAAGTCCTTTTACTTCACTTGAGGATCGTGAAGCACAGGTCGGAAGTAAAATTCCAATCCTATATCTTAGGTCGATTGCTTTGATTTATCAATTCAATCAAAAAGGACCAAGGATTTGATAGAAGCTTCGTAAGGCTGCACTCGGTGTTATAAGTCCTAGAAGCTCCATAACGCAACTTCACGAACTAGGTTTCATATCGAGTTCGTCACGTGTTACGAGGTAAAACTGGTTAGGCTAGATCAATAAGCCCTGATCAGTATATCGTTTCCATTAACCTTGACCTAGAGTCTAAAGGAAACAACCTTTGTATTCTTGTTGAAAGACAATTGAGTACAACCACGCATCCTGTTAACGCAGGGTAGCGCTAGTCTTCACGAAGGGAAGTGGAGAAACTCCTTGGCTTGTAAAGAACGTCAGCTAGGGGAATCAAGTGCATAGGTTTCTGCTGGGAACCAAGAGACGTAGGATCACATCGGTAGATGAATTGCTTGGAGGTTCAGTCTCAATACATTCCAGTCTGAAGTTTTATAGTACGCTAGCGTCTGTATTCGTTTAATACTGAGGGTGTTCAAATCTGGACTAGGTCCCGGGGTTTTTCTCCTGGTTTGCGGTTTCCTCGTTAACAAAACTTCTGGTGTCTTACATTACTTTTCCCTTCCGCATTATATTATCTCTGATTTATATAATTGAAGTAATTGCAAGTTTGTTGATTCAAACCCTTGAGTGAATCCGTCTCTGTTGAGATTGACGAGAACTTGTTCTTGTTGGGATTCGGTTCTTAGAATCGTACTCGGGTTGTTGCTTGAATATTGATTTGTGAGATCGTTCAAGTAACTTAATCAACTAGGTTCACAAATTCAAAGGTTGGTGGTATATCTCGGTATCCCCTCCTTTTCAGTTTTTATTCATTGTATTAATTTCTACCTCTTCACCGAAGATCTAAAGTTCCCGCTTCACTTGTATTATATTAACTTGTCTTCTTTAACCGTTTTTGTTAGTTTTCCACGCGTTTACTGTAAGTTCCCTGATGATGGTGGGATGGTAATTTGGTATAGAATTTGTATCTTTATGATTATGAATCCGAAAACATTTGCAAAGTCAATTACGATAATTGAAAAACTAACCTCTCTGCTCTTCGTTTGTTGTAATGATTTTCGCTCCAAGTCTTGGCTTCGTTTGCTTTGGATCCATCTTTATTTTTGATTGCCTACAATTAAAACAAATTGTTGTTCCAGGTTTCCACTTGTCTATATCTCCATATAACATCTTCTTCACGACATGAATCAATATTTTTCTCTTTAGTCGAAGTGCAACTCAATGCTCAATTCTTCGAACAGTTACAAGGCATTGCGCAATGGTAATGTTAGTGTTCATATTTTTATATCATTCCCAAGAGGTGGAAACAGATGTCTTTTCTTTGAATTAAGAGAAAAAAGATGTTGTTCAAGAAAGTTGGGCCATATAGATATATGACTATTGGAGGTGCCAAATACATTGACGTGAAGAGGCATGTATGTGAATAGACATGCTCAAAAAGATACCTTTTGATGTTCTGTGTGACATGTCAAATTGACATAGTGGGTGAGTATTGGAGTGACCATCAAATTGCGATAACATGGATTGTGTTGCTGATGTGGCTTCACCAAAATCAAGATTGAATGTGGTGCCGACATGTGGCGATTTGAGGTCTCCTATTATATATAAAGATATATATTAGTGAAAATGTCGCAATGGGACAATTAATATAGTTGGAAGTTTTAGAATATGAGTACCCGAAAAAGAAGTAACCATGTTAGAGCATGTCTCGGTCAAGCTCACTAAGTGTTGGTATGCCAAGCTTAGTTGTCAAGTTTAGTGATCAAAAATCGGTCGCTTGAAACTTACTAGAGACTTTGTTAGTTTAGTTTTTGGTTGTAGAAGATGATTGGTGTAGGTAAGATTCACTACTGAAAACATTAAGAAGATTGAAGAACAACGATAATATCCTCCTTTAGACAAAATGTTAGTGGTCTAAATAACACGTTCCATTTATCTTTTACTCTTGTGCTACAGAAATAAACACAACTTAATGCTTGTGCTTTAGTGATGACTTGATCACTTGTTGATCAAGGTGTCATAAGGAATGACTGTTAGGGCATTGTCCGGTCAAGTTGTTGGATGACGGCACCCATGGATGGTAAGTTGTTGTTATACTGTTTTGGATGCGTTACCTCTGTGGCGCTCCCTTTTCTCTTCCCTCCTTCGCTGACGGCACCCATGGATGGTAAGTTGTTGTTATACTGTTTGTTAATCAGTCTCCTGTCACCACGAGTGGCACGAGTCTCCTCGCTCCTGAGGGGTTTAGCTCTTTCCAGCAGAGCGGGCGCAGTGGTGGCAGACCTCTTCGCAGCTTCATGGAGTTCAGAGAAGGTCTGGAAGCGGAGGTTCTCCAAGAGGGCCCGGTAAACAGGGATCATCCCGTTGATGCAAAGTTCCACTAACTGTTGTTCCGTGACATTCGGATCGTGGCAATCAAGGGCTTGAATTCTGAATCTCTTGACGTAGTCGTTTGGGTGTTCGCTAGGCCTCTGGAACATCCTGCCGAGGTCGGATAGCGTTATCTGTTCAGACACGAAGAAGTACTTGCGGTAGAATGCGCTCACCATCTCGCCCCAGGTCCCAACGCTATTCGGAGCAAGATTGTTGTACCAGGTGTAAGCTCTCCCAGTAAGAGACTTCGAGAATTCTTTGAGCCTCAAGACATGGTTGTACTCGTGTTCCCCTAGAGACTCCAGGAATCGTGAGATGTGTTCGCGTACATTCCCCGTCCCGTCATACAAGGAGAACATGGGTGACATGTAGCCTTTGGGGAGGGCGATCCTCTGGACTTTGTGCGGGTACGGTGGCTGGTGCTGGTGGATAGGTGACATCACATCTCTTTCCCGGTTTCGTAGCAGCCTTTCCAAGTCGTCTGTCGTGACATAACGGGACTGTTGTTCTCCTCTCTGTCGAGAATCTTCTGGGAGAGAAGGCGCTTCGTCATCCCGGATGTGGATAACCGTCGAGCGAGTACCTGTGGTAGCGGCTTCAGGGGTCTCCTTGGCTGGTGAATTTGACAGCTTCGAGGTTAAGGTCTTGAGACAATCCAGGATTCCTTTCTGAGTGTCGAACATCTTGACTTGACTTTCTGCGAGGGCGTCTTGTCGTCTGGCTAATTCCTCCATGGTTAGTGCTCCTGATACTCCCTTTCCCTTTTCAGTGGTAGTGTTGACTTTGGTTGTGGAAGGAGGGTTCTTGCTAGCGGTGTGATTCGGAGCACCCGAAGTAATTGGGGTAATGGGGATAGCCGAGATGATAGGTGTTGAAGAGGGATTATCTGGGGTAACAGGTACGTTGGGCGCATTGCTGGATGCAGGTGGGTTGGTAGGCGTCGTGTTGGAGGCTGCAGCACCGTCCGTTGAAGAGTTGGGGTTTTTGGTATCTGATCCCGACCTAAGTTCAACCATCTTTGATCAAGTTTCTCTGGAACCGAGAGAATGATCTCCCACTGTGGTCGCCAACTGTTTTTACCTGGAAAAACAATGTACCGTCTCTGGGTACTTTCGTAGTGCTCGGAGATCAAAGTCGAACAAGACAAGCCTAAACCAAAGATGGCCGTTCCCGTCTTGCTTCGGTCACAGAGAGGATAGAGGTTGGTCTAGGGAGGGAAACAGCGAAGAAACTTGAGATCAGGTTGAGGATGTGTTTTGGGTGTGAGAGTTCAAGATTCCCGTCGTGAAGTCGACTGGAAATCTCCAAGGCTAGAACGTATTTTGATTCTCAGGTGTTTTCTCTGAGGCTCTTGGTTGTGTATGTGTGTTCTGAACGTTCTCGGATTGATATCCTTAATGTTCTGCCTTGGAAAATAGAGGAAGCCTTTATTTATAGTCTTAACTCACCCTGATCTCTCGACAGAGAAGGTGGACGTCGTGGAAGAGTGGAGGAGTGGAGGACATGCGTTGGTTTCCGTAACTGCCTGAGTCGTGTGGAACATGCCCGCTCGCGCCATCTTCTCGTAACTGTCCATCATCTCCATCAGTTTCTTTCAACTGCCGTAGACCGCCAGACCAATACCCCTAAAGTTATCCCCCCGTGTGACGTTTTGATATCTCGAGCGAGTGATACGCGGATATTGCGTAGTTGAGTCGAGTAGAGTAGGGTTGTACGACTGATTGTCGTGACCAACATGATGTAGTGTCTCCTGGACACAAGTATAGGAGTGGCCTTGGTCTCTGGCCAAGGCCATAAGTGCTTGATGGTGCTTTGGCTCTAGTTATGGTGGCGCCATGGCTCATGGCGCCAAGGCCATCTTGTTGTGGCGTCATGGATTATGGCGCCACGGCCTTGGCCTTTGGCCAAGGCTTATCTTGTTGTGGCGCCATGGATTATGGCGCCACGGCCTTGGCCTTTGGCCAAGGCTTATCTTGTTGTGGTGCCATGGATTATGGCGCCACGGCCTTGGCCTTTGGCCAAGGCTTATCTTGTTGTGGCGCCATGGATTATGGCGTCACGGTCTTGGCCTTTGGCCAAGGCTTATTTGTTGTGGCGCCATGGGGTATGGCGCCACGGCCTTGGCCTATGGCCAAGGCCAGCCTATTTGCGGCCATGTTCTTTGTAGGTTTGTGGCGTTTTACGCCATGGCCTTGGCTTTTTGGCCAATGCTGATTTTTGTGAATCCATGGTGGCTCATGGTTTGTGGTGCCATGCTATGTGGCGTTTATGGCTTTGGCGTCTGGCCAAGGTCGACTTTGGGGCAGCCTGTGCCTTAGTCGCGATGTGAGTGCCTATGCTACAACACACCTGAGGTCATGGCATGTTTATCCATGGTATGCTAGACCTTCCTGAACTTGGGATTAGGTCTGCTCAAGCCTATTTAGGCTCGTGTATGCTTCTCAGAGAGCTCTGGACCGGCCTGGAGCTTCAATATTCCTGAGGTTTGCACCGAGACTCGTATGTTGAGTCGTATTTAAGAAGAAATCCATGAGGACACGTCTCTGTTGATTCTTCACCGTGTACCATCAAGCGAGGTCTGGCTCTGAGCTGATCAATGTGTTTAATATGTTGGTGAGATCATTAGTACTGCTATATGATATTACCCTCCCCACCGGAGTTATAAGAGAGAGCTCATAGAGAGTTTGTTCGGGTCATGGAATGAGTTGCATTCTGAGCTATAGAGATGAGCCTGAATAAGCGACTGCCTTTAATAAGACATGGTTTCGAGAGTGTTTTGACAATCTTGTCCCTCTCTCATTTTTCACCATCTACAGTAGTGTTCATCTTTGTACTAAATATTCGAGAATGTGATTTACACACGTTGTGTAGACTCGAAATATTGTTTCTGAGTTCGGAACCTTTTTTTAGTTTGGTTCACGAAATCTAGAGTTCGAAATTAATACTCCCTCCATCCCACATTAATTGAGCTTTTCATTTTCATTTTAGCCTATATTTTATAGGCTAAAATGAAAATGAAACTAGCTCAATTAATGTGGGACGGAAGGAGTATTTGATTTTGACATTATGATATCTAGAATTCAAAACCTTCTTTTAGTTTTGACCATATGAGATTAAGAGTTCAGAATCATGATTTAGCTTTCACTTTTGGAATTTTAAGTTCGAAACCTATATCCGGTTTTGGTAAAAATACTTTCGAAACCATGATTTGGTTTTGACCATATGAAAAATAGAGTTTGAAACCTCCAATTGGTTTTGGTAAATATACTTTAAAGTTCGAGACTAAGATTTGGTTTTGAATGAAAACTAGAGTTAGAAACCTATATTTGGTTTTGGGAGAAAGACTTTTGAGTTGATAAATTGTAGAACTACGGCCCTGGTTTTTTTTGGTCATTGAAGTTAAAAAGAAACCGAAGAAAACTTCACTCAGAGGCAATCACATTCCAAAGGAAAAAGAAACGTTATTTCCAAAGAGATCAAATGTACAACCTTGAGGTGAGGTGCTAGATCAATGAAAGGTCTTATTCGTCCACAAATATTCTTGGGCTGCAAAATGCAAGTAATAATCAAGATCTGAGTATAGTTAATTTTATTTATTTATTGTTTTGGCCACTTAGGCTAAAATCAAGATCAACAACACAACAAAGTGAAATTATTCACTTCAGAAACATTCTAATGGATAATGAAAACAAATGAATCCTCTATTATTTTTTTTAAACTCAATCAATGTTAATCCGTAAAGACTAAAAAGTTGACCTAGTGCGGTGGAATGATAGATTATAAAGAAAAATCCAGCTCCTAAGCATTTTCCACAACTAACACATGTTACACGCACACACCCGTCACGTCCCATTAAATCTTGGCAACAAAAATTGTACACGATACAACTCCATCGCTCATTGATTAAAAACCTACAGAACACACCCATACATTCAGCTACAAATTCATAACAAATAAAAAAGTTAGTTGGATAATCCCATAGCGCGTAAAGACAATTTGAATTTGGAATCCTATAGCGCAACATTTTTTTTTTTTTTGCATCACCTATGATCATTACTTGTGATGTTTAGTCCTTGTGAGACGTGGGAGAAAAAGCCAAATTGAAAATGGGAGCCTGTTTCTTTTGGGCAATCTAACATTATTTTATGGGTACAACCATCAACGTTCAGGCTATCTAAGAGAAGCTCTTTTCTGAAACAATATGAACCATCTATTCCCACAGAGCAGGATATGATGCACTCGCAATTCCTCAGTGGTCTCCACTTGCAGACATATAAATTAAAATAAATTTTGAAGGTGTTGTTAGGATTAGAGGCTTTGCTTGTGCTTCAGCAGGTTATATGTTAAAGGATGTCATACTAAGGAACTAAATTTCATCTCTCCCGTTGAAGTTGAGACACATGGTGAGCATTGATCTTGCTATTAACAAAAGGGTCTACTGACATCATTCCCGAAGCTGATTCTTTAACTGTGATTAACGCTCTAAAGTTCAAATATTTACCACTTATAGTTGCACATAAAAAGATGCCATTAATAACATCAGAGAAATAGTTGGTATGTTCAATTCTGTTGAATTCGGTTCCGTCAGTAAGGAAGTCAATATGATGGCTCATTCCTTAACAATTTATGCTATTTCAACCTACTATAATGTATTGTGGTCTACTCGTCCACTTTATTGTATCACTATCTATACAAGTGAGCTTTCTCTTGCTAATTAAAATTTTCTTCGTAGTTTTTTTTCTTCTTCGGGGAAAAAAGAAATAGAAAGAAAGCTCATCGGTTCTGTTAGCTTATAACACATCAACCATGTACTTGATCTTCGTTTACCTCAGTCCCCGGGCTTCACAAACTGGCTCCAGCATCAATCTCCGGTCGACAATATTTTCTGTTGTCGCTGTAATTGGTAAAATCCCCATAGGGTAGATTTTACCAATACACCCAATCCAACTTATATGAGATGCATGATAACAAAAATAGAACAGGTATGATAACGTTAAAGAGAGTTTAGAGGTAATAGAGAAAGAGCCATTAACATGTAAAGTAAAACCTCTTAAGTATATCTTATTAACTCATGACTTGTTGTAGTTCTCACCTTGACAATGATAATCACTCTACAAATATCAAGTTCTTCACTAGTTTCTGAGCTATGGAGAGTAAGAAGGGATTTCTTTACTCTCTATAGATCAGTCCCAGAGTTCACTTTTCCAACCCCTCTCTCAGTTGAGATACATCGCCTTATATAGGCGTTCTACATATTGGATTACAGCTGATACAGACAACTATGACTCTGACAACATTTGTCCATACTCGCCGACCATCACTTCAATGCACCTACCTTTGTTTTGAATAAGACTGCTGACTCGTTTCCCACTAAGTCAACAGGTCAACTCTGACAACTCGACCATTCTGATCTTCATTAAATGCCCAACCACATTATCGGTCCCTGTCGGTGACGTGTTGACTCCCGTCGTTCTTAGTACGCTTCTCCACCCTTCTCACAGGGTACGCCGATGTGGCCTTCTTCAGCTAGGCGCCTATCTATTCTCCTGATCAATCCGCTGATGATATTATACACTTCTGAGGTAATCTTCTCATACGGCTTCACTCCTAGGATGCCTCTGAAAGGTAAAGGCATTTTCTACACTTACATTTTGCCTCTTTCATCTTCAAGATCTTTAGTCGTCGAGGATGAAAATCCACATCCGCTGAAAATGCCGACCCATGATCGCCACGACTCCACTTATCTTGCCACGTCTTTCTCATGCCGTGAATCCCGGAGACTTCTTTTTGACCGGATGACCTACCTGACCGGTTGAACTTCCCTACCTATAAGTTCCCCTTTTGCTTTATTTTTCTGCTTCATCTTCTCAAATCCTTTGATCCTTTATCTCTCCTAAA
>JAJJMA010179169.1:0-16503 GCA_023529015.1 Papaver nudicaule
CATAAGACTCACGAGCCAAAACGAAAAGTTGGTAGTATTTCGGTACCCCTTCTTTTTCAGTAGCAACGCACGGCTGCACTCGGTGTTGTAAGACCTAGTTAGCTCCAGTTATACAAGTTCCTTAAGTGGTTCTTCGTGTATAACTGAGGTAGATACGAATTGGGCATTGCTTACTTGGTTTGCGTGTCAGCCCCGATTTGTGAAGTAGATTTCCGTATGACCTGGATTTAACAATCCGAAGGAAGTCATCTTGTGTGTGGTAAACTGATAGAGGACAGTTACACCATACGTCAACAGTAAGGTTGAAAAACCAGTATTGCTGACACAAGCCTTTGACAGCGGTCAAAGCAACTCCTAGGCCTGTAAAGGACGTCAGCTGGGGGAATCAAGTGCGTGACGATCTGTGGGGGATCTAGAGACGTAAGGAAGGCGACAGTAGCCAATTCGCTTGGAGGGCTTGAGTTGGTCTCTGCTACATCCCAGACCGAAGTCTTATAGTAGGCTAGTGTTTGTAGTCAGTTTGTACTGGGCGGTGTTCAAACTGGACGAGGTCCCGAGGTTTTTCTGCAAGGCAGTTTCCTCGTTAAAAAAATCTCTGGTGTCTTGTGTGCTTTTACTTCCGCATTATAACTCTGATTTATAATTAAAGCACCAAGTAGTACGTTATTGCCTAACTGTCGAGTTGACTCCAAAGTACTCTTTGTCGAGGTTTAACAACTCCAGTTATAAGTTTGGATATTGATTTTTGAGATCGTCCAGACTTAAACCATAAGACTCACGAGCCAAAACGAAAAGTTGGTAGTATTTCGGTACCCCTCCTTTTTCAACACCTGCTGCCCTTCGTCCTTGATGCTGGTAACACCGCGAGATCCGGAATGCAAGAAGACTTCCTCAGTCTCTGCAGCAGTACGGAGTTGAAAGACTCTATCATCAGGGATGCCACACCACAGACGAAAACAAACACTCTCTTCCTTATCCAAAAGATCTATTAGCTTCACCGAATCCTTGGGTTGCTTATCACTCCACCACATAATTCTGGTGTGCTCCAATGAATCTGAAGGGAGACCACCCTGCGGAGCATACTCCACAGTGTTTTCCCACAAGAAGGCCAGGAGGAAGGGAAGGTTGACAAACGACGAAATACGACCCGTGGGAGAACTGGACATGTTCCTGGCTAAAGCACTCATATGCGCATACTGAGACCCAAGGAACAAGCTACCAATCGGCAAAGGCATACCCCGAGCTAACCAAACATCATATGGGACGACAACATGCTTCAGCGTCCTGACAGGACCATCCTCGAATATGTCCCGCGACAACCAGAGTGTGAGGAATGCTGCTATAATCTTGGTGTTGCTGAGAGCGTCACTCCTACCTCCAGACGAATACCAGTAATAAATCCACCTGTTATAATTCTCATCGGCCGGGGCATTAGGTAAATGAAGATCCCTAATCTTTTTATCACCCACGACATCGCAAGGGAGCCCCATATAGTTCCTTGGGAGCTTCCCGGGTATCAGAAGATGATACAGAGCTGATACCGCCTCCAAAGAAATGGTGAGCTCCCCGAAACCCATGGCAACAATATTTGTGGATTCACACCAACGAGAGGCAAAAGCGACGACACCATCAACGTCTACATGCACCTTCAGCTTACCAGACGCCCTCACCGCGTGTACAATCCCAACTCCTTCTAAAATATCATACACCTTCTAGTCATTCAACATGGAGTCCAACCAAAGGATCCACTGAGCCAGGGGAGCCCTAGGAGCGCCAAAGTCAATGGAAGAAGCCGCATATTCACCTCGTTGCAAGGAAAACCTAATGATCTCACCAGGTGCAACAACTGACGACGGAGACCTGGTCTTACTATTATACTTCGGAGCAAAACGAGCTCCTGGATCAACTCGGCTCACGAGTGGAGTAGCTCTCCTACCAATCTCTTTATATCCGTCAATCAACTTATCCTCGACACTAGGCGTCCCAACAATAGAAAGCACCGGAGAAGCACTATCACTTAGCTTTCTCTGTAACACGCAAACAATTCCAAGTAAGTCACTACGTGCTTGTACATATATAATAGTAATCATTCTCTTAATAGCATGAGTAGTTATGCATACACACCTACTAGAGTATACATGCAACACAACATACGTGCTATATATAAAAAAAAAAAGTGTGCGTGACGCCATACTCGTGGCGCCACGAGTTAGCCTTGGCCCTTTGGCCAAGGCCGTAGTAGCCCGAGATCACAGCGCCACATCCTGTAGCGCCACCAGTCTGTCCTTCCACGGGCATGCACGTGTATATATATATATATATATATATATATATATGTGTGTGTGTGTATATGCATGAATATATATGCGACTATATATATATATATATATATATAAAAAAAAAAAACAACGACAAAACCCTAGGTTACCTTGTTGCTCCTTGTTGTTGCTCCACTTGATGACATGGTGAACGAGAATTAACAAACACCGTTAAAGAGAGTAGGTCAAAAAGAAAAAAAATAATGCTCTGGAAAACCCTTCTCTCTTTTCTCTTCTTTGCTGAAAACTTAACCTAGGCATGTATATACATACACATAACTATTGAGAGTCCTAGTACCAATAAAACTCCTAAAAAGGAAAAGAAGGACAAAAAGTTCAAGGCTTCTTTTAAATCCCGCCAGCCCCAGGACTGGCGTGTAAAAAGAAAAGAAAAGAAAAAAAAAAGGGAGCGCGGATTTCGAGGCAGTCACGGCGCCACAGCCATGGCTGTCCGCGCCCCATCCCATGGCAACGCCATGGCCGCCCCTTCACTCCTTCACGTGTATACATACATATATATAAAAAAAAAACTTTTTTCCATCAATTTTCAAGGTCATTAATACTAAGACCTAACCTTTTGTAAATCTCTGCTAAAAAAAAAACCCTAAGGCTATTAGGATTGCTATCACCATCCGAGTGCTTAGTATGAGACATTACTGTTCCACACTAACCAGGGGACTTATTGTAGATGGTGAAAAATAGAAGAGGGACAAAAGTGTAAAACGACCCTCTGATTTTTGCCTTACCTAAAGGCCATTGCCTCCTTAGGCACACTTCTATAGCTCAAAATACAACCTGTTCCACGAGCTGAATATACTCTCTATGAGTCTTCTCTTATAACTCCCGGTGGAGAGGATAACATCATGGTGCAGTACTTATAACCCCACCAACACGTAAACCCATCAATTTACTTCATGTCGAATCGCCTCGAATTCCTCGACATCAGAACTAGATTGCTCAATGGTATATGGTGGAGAGTTAACAGAGACGCATCCTCACGGATATCCTCTTAAAATATGACTCGACAGCCGAGTCTCAATGAAAACCTCAAAAGTGCCGCAGCTCCAAGCCTGCCCAGAGCTCTCCGAGAAGCATACAACAGCCTAAACACACTTAGGCAGACCACACTCTAAACACAGAATGACCTAATATACCATGGATAAGCATGCCATGAGTTGAAGCACGCTGTAGCACAAGCGTATGCATACGCCATAGCGCAAGCGCACATATACACCATAGCGCAAGCGCACAAGTACGCTATAGCCAAAGTGGCATAGCCTGAATACGAAAAGATTATCCTTGGTAAAACACCAAAGGCCTCAGCCCCTAGGCGTGGCGCCATGAACCATGGCACCACAACAAAGCTGCCTTGGCCACAGGCCAAGGCCTTGGTCTCCCCAGACCATGGCGCATGGACTATGGCGTCATAACAAAACCGGCCTTGGCCAGTAGCCAAGGCCGTAGTACAAATGTTGTGGCGCCACGATGCATGGCGCCACGAATCCGACCTTGGACCAAGGCCAAGGTCGTTGCTTCCACGCGATGGCGCCATATACATGGCGCCATGAATCCTTGGCCTTGGCCAAAGGCCAAGGCTGCTGCTACACGTCCATTATGCGTGTCTCTAAAGCGCCACACTCACGTTGGCCACAGAGTTATAGTCACACGACGCTGTTCAAACTCAACACAACCATGCAATGTCTGCACATCACTCGAGATATCAAAACATCACACGGGGGGATAACTTTAGGGGTATTGGTCTGGCGGTCTACGACAGTTAGAAAGAATATGATAGGGATGACAGACAGTTACGAGAAGGTGGTGCTGAGTGAACATGTTCTACACGACTCTAACAGTTACAGAACACAACTCATGTCCTCCACTCTTCCACGACTTCCACCTTCTATGTCGAGAGATCAGGGTGAGTTCAACACTGTAAATAGAGGCCTCCTCTATCTTCCAAGGCAAAAAGATCTTCCTAGAGCATTTCAGAAACATTCTCAGAGCTAAAACACCTGAGTAATACAAGACGCTTCTAGCCTTGGAGATTTCCAGTCAACCTTACGACGGAGATCCTGAACTCTTACACCCAAAATACACATCCTCAACCTGATCTCAAGTTTCTTTGTTGTTTCCCTCCCTAGATCAACCTCTATCCTCTATGTGACCGAAGCAAGACTTGAACGGCCATTGACTTGGTTTAGGCTCGTCTTGTTCGACTTTGATCTTGAGCACTATGAAAGTACCCAGTGACGGTGCATTGTTTTTCAGGCAAAAACAGGGTCTTTGCTAGCAATACCCTTGATTGTGTTAACCACCTTTTGCGCGTCTCCTTGGATGGGTACTCTTGAGAAGTTCATCTCCACTGCAAAGCTAATGGCAATCAGAAAACCAGAAGCTTCAGCTGTCAGTGAGCTAAAACAGTCTCCCTCTTCAGTTTTTGTTGCCAGAAACTTCCCCATGTGATCCCGTGCTACAACTGCAACTGCAGCATATCCTACTCTCCAAGCTGCATCAACTGTGATGTTAATTACTCCCATTCTAGGTGCTCTCCATTGTTGACAGGTAGGTAGTACAAGAACATGTACAACAACACCTGGAAATGAAGCAAAATTATTACCGGGTTCAAAAAATTAGAAGGTGTTGAACCAATACATACCATGGCATATCAATGTCTGCACTCCTATCTTATTCTTGTCAAATATCATCTCATTCCTTGCCCTCCAGATGGCCCATAACATGCACGCTTCAGATTGAACACGTAATTATCATCATTCCGTCCAGGCCAACCAAGAATCAATTCCTTCACTGATGTATTGCATGGATTCACCAGTCTTAAACCTAGTGGAGAATAAAATAGTATAGCCTGCGATATATGATAGTGCACAAATAAATGGTCTAACTCTCTCCAACAACATTACATGAGACACAATCCGGATGTACATGCTCCAAAATCTTTGCAAGTCTTTGTCTTACTCCCAAGCCTTTATGCAACAGTCTCCACATAAAATCATGAATTCTTGGAGCCAACTTTTGCACAGACCAAAACTTCCGCCATGGTACAAAAGTATCGTTCAAAGTGGATGTTTCTCCTGAATTGGCCACCTGCATCTTCTGATAAGACTGTGATGTATAGTCACCATGAGTTGTGTGTTTCAAGATTAGCCTATCTGGTTCACCACGGTTAATGTATACCTGCAATATAAGGTTAGCAACGTATGGTTCAAACAACTGTCTTACCAACTGCTCATCTTATTCAGCATAGCTTGGTCTCATTAGATCACTGACCCATTGCACCTGACTGTGCACACCCATTTCTGACCGCAAAGTACAATCTGACATAGAGGGAACCCATGGATCCGTCCAAACCCTTACTCGAATACCCCGACCCACAAACCAGATACACCCCTGTTTCAAAGAGTCCCTAGTGTCCAGCATAGCACTCCATGTTGATAAACACTTTTTGCGGATTTTTGACTGTCCAAAACGACCCATCACGCAAATACTTCGCCTTGAGAATTCTACACCACAGTGCTCCATCCCCCTTCAGAAATCTCCAAAATAGTTTGGCCAGCAGTGCCTTGTTAAGATCATCCAAGTCCCTTAATCCTAAGCCACCTTTTTCCTTGCTTCTGACGAACCAATCCCACCGAAAATAATGCATCTTCCGCTGCTCATTTGAATGCCCCCACCAGAAATTCCTAATGACTTCAGTCAATTTACCCGTGATGCCTTTAGGAATACCGTTAGTAGCCATATAGTACACCGGAATCAGACTTAGCACACCTTAAATCAACGTTGTTCTACCCGCTGGATTGAGGCAGTTCCTTTTCCACCCTGAGAGTTTGTTTTCAAACTTGTCTACCAGGAATTGATGATGAGAGCATTGGTTCCCTTGCTGTCGGATCATGATGCCCAGATATTTCTCTTTTTGATGTAGGACATCACGCTCCATAGCTTGCTTGTCGGCTACTCTAAGCCTTAGCTTAGAGTCCAAGTAATTTATTTCTAGAATATTCTTTTTATTTAGAGTTTATCTTTATTTTAGAGTTTATCTTTATTTAGAGTTTATCTTATTTTAGAGTTTATCTTAATCTAGGAACCCTAGTTCTAGCCTATATATATAGAGGCTATTATCTCTTGTAGAAATCAATCTTATCTTTATATAATTTTATCAATCAATATTGAAATCTCTTTCAATACTTATTTTATCATCTCTATTTATCAATCTTCTTCTCATCTTTATTCGTTTCTCATCTTCTGCAATCTCCGTATTGCCTTCCTCCTATCCGTACCACATTAGTTGGTACCAGAGCCAGTAGTTTTAGATTCTCATCTAAAACTCGATTTTATCTTTATTCGCTTCCGTAAACTCAAAATCTATCATAAAAAAAAAACATAAAAAAAACCCTAGTTTATCATAGCTTATTATATTATTTTTTACCCAAACCCTACTTTTTTTTTCACCACAACCATAGTTTTTTTTAGCAACCCTAGTTTTTCAAAAACCCTAGATTTTACAAAAAAAAAAAAAAAAAAAAAAAAAAAAAAAAAAAATAATTAAAAAAAAAAAAAATTTTTTTTTTTTTTTTTTCCAAAAATTTAAAAAAAAAAAAAAAAATCTTTCTTTAGTCTTTTTTTCACAATTTCAAAATTTTTATGGCGAAAGAAATTCCTAAATTTTATGGTGATTTAGATCCTGAAGAACTGTTTGAGTGGCTTGAAGAAGTAGATTCGTTTTTCAGATACGCAAGGATATATAATAGCGATGATCAAGTGAGATATGTTGCATGCAAACTCGAGGGAAGAGCAGCATCTTGGTGGAGGGGACTCTGTCACGAACGATGGATGTATAGTAAAGAACCTGTGCGTAATTGGGTAAGAATGCAGAAATTGATTCTAGATAAGTTTTTACCTACAGATTATAGAATACAACTGTATATCGATTGTCTGGATGGTGTACAAGAAGAAAAAGAGCATAAAGAATCAGTTTTACAAAAAGACGTAGCGCAGTCAAGATCGTCATCAATGCAAACATCTTTTAATCATGCAGCAAGCCCCATTGTCGAGCTTAATTCACTTCCGCCATCAGAAGAACAATCAGACGAGAAAGTTGAAGTCATAGAAGATGCAAAGATTACTGAGTCTAAATCGAGGTAAGTTGTATTTCAACAGTTCCTCAAATTGATGTTAAAGAAGGTTCAACAATCGAAGACTCACAAGAAGATGAAACATCAAGCGATTGTGTATTGAGAGCAAGGAGGAAAAATCACATGATGTGGTTTCCGCTATTGTTGAAAAAGATGAAACAAATTCAAGTGAAAACGAGAATATAGAAGATTCATCTTCTATTGAAACTGCAATTGTTAATGCGAGAATTTCGAATAGTATGGATGTCAACATGGTTGGTTTACATGGACCAGTTGACATGACTTGCTTGAAGCCGTCCTTCAACATCAACTTGTTTGGTAAGGGTTATTTTTATCCTCCTTATGATTATACTCGAATTGTATTTGATCGTGGAAAAGATTTTCAAATCTTTCAAGGGTTTACTTCTTTCACTGGTTATAAATTTTGTTTGAATACAACAATTACATCTTATTTGGTTGATTTTACTGCGTCAACTTTGGGGTATACATACAAGGGAACGTCTGTGCTTAGGATAGCTCCGAAATTTCAAGATACTTTTGTGAAAGAAAAAGAGAAACCACCTAATACTATTTTGAATTTCAATTCAATGGTTGGTATTAATGAACGACTTGATCTTCATAAAACTGAAAATTTTCAAAGGTTAGCCCAGGATCTCAAAATTGGGGGCATTGACCTTGAGGACAAGGTGCTTATAAGAGAGGGAGGAATGATAGGAGATAATCTATGATCATTTGTCAATACTCAGATTAAAGAGGATGCAAACGACATCATAATGATTTACTCTTGGCTAGCTTTTGAAGAACATGAAGAATGTTCGGTGGAGACGTTATTTAATAATACTCAAGAGGCTAGACGATACGTTGGAGACCGAAGACTCGGATGGAGATTTCTAACGGAGTCGATTGAATTTTACCCTATTAACTCGAGGTCGAGTTATTTTCAAGAAGGGTGGGATGATGTAGGACATCACGGTCCATAGCTTGCTTGTCGGCTACTCTAAGCCTTAGCTTAGAGTCCAAGTAATTTATTTCTAGAATATTCTTTTTATTTAGAGTTTATCTTTATTTTAGAGTTTATTTTTATTTAGAGTTTATCTTATTTTAGAGTTTATCTTAATCTAGGAACCCTAGTTCTAGTCTATATATATAGAGGCTATTATCTCTTGTAGAAATCAATCTTATCATTATATAATTTTATCAATCAATATTGAAATCTCTTTCAATACTTATTCTCTCATCTCTATTTATCAATCTTCTTCTCATCTTTATTCGTTTCTCATCTTCTGCAATCTCCGTATTGCCTTCCTCCTATCCGTACCACATTACTTTTAATCCCATTCCTCTAACTCCCAATAATGCTTTAACCTCATCTTGTCTATCTGGTGGCACCGTCTTACTAAAGTGAATAGAAGACTTACTATAGTTGACCAATTGTCCCGATAAAGCATGGTATTGCTGAAGTATTAAACTTAAAGCCTCAATAGTTGAATTATTTAGAACCCCAAACAACATAACATCATCCGCAAACATGATGTGGGAGACCGCTGGAGTTATGTTAGACAAAGAGTGAGAGCATGCAACGGTGGAGAATATTTTGATACAAGATTACATAGAGCTTTGGCACATAATCATTAGTTGACAGAAAATGCTAAAAAAAGCCGCTTTGTTATTTGGAGAAACTAGAATCGTTTGTCTTTTAGACATTGTTGACCCGCGACTCAGAATCAGTTACTGGATCAGCTACTAAAGAAGTTGGTTTGTAAGTATGAAGCATGAAGTTGCATGCTCCTACTGCATCTCCAACGGTTAGATATATCCACTCTTGACCTATTTCTTCTATCAAATCTGATTTGTCTAGTTTCTTCATCACTTCACTTCCAGGGTTTGCCAATACGAGCTAAGACACACAAGATAAATATAACAGATCAAAATCCAAAAATAAGAAAAACAAACATATCACCCAATGCAGTCTAGAATGTTTCGAAACATTCAGCCCACATTTTGAGAACAGTGGCTCAATGTTTTGAAATGCAAAAGGTAAGGAGATCACTATAGTTGTATACCTTGAGTCCTCTCCTATCAACATTTTTCTTAACTTCCTCGAGCATGCTAATCCCACTTGTATCAATGCTACCAACCGCTGTCAAAAAAAGAAAACAAAAAGGTGTTAATTTACGGAAGTATAGAGTGCATGGAGAACAATATCAATTATATGAAGCTTGGCAACTTACAACTCAAATCGAGGATGACATATTGTAAAGTTGTCTCTCCTGATAATCCTATCTTCTCTTCTTCTTCGTCGATCCATCTTGAAATTCTGCAACCATTTTACAAGTAAGTCATTAGTACCATATCTAGTTGTCTCTTGACTAAAGTCACAAGTGTTCCGATTTTAAAAATTCAAAATACTACACAATTTCATATGAAAATGTATATGAAGTTTCTATCACCTTTCTCTCAAGTATCCTGAGTTGGCAAAGTAGATAGGAGCATCAATTTGAAGTATGAGGACACCAGGAACATTGTTAGCAACTGGATATTGCTCAACATTTCTATACACCGTGGAATTAGGTATGTTTCCAAGAACAACTGTCCTTGGTCTTGCGATGAACAGAATGACTCTAAGCATTGACAAGGAAACCTGAATCGTATAATCCCATACATAGAAAAAACTTATAAGTTCTCTAACAATATAACCAAATAAATTGTATTTATAGATTGATAAAGAGAGGAAAGGGGAAATTGATAAGTTTCTAGTGGTAACTTACCGCTAAAATTAAGCCAATTTCGATACTAGCAAAGACGACACCAAGGAAAGCAGAGATGCACACTATGAAATCAAATTTATCGACTTTCCACAAATGAACTGCAGCATTGTAGTCGATAATACCAAGCATTGCCGAGATAATAATAGAAGATAGTACTACCAGTGGCGTGTAATAGAACAAAGGTGTTAGAAACAGCAATGTTATCATCACCGCTATGGCCATAACAATGTTTGAAACTGCTGTCTTGCATCCAGCATTGAAATTCACAGCCGATCTTGAAAACGGACCTACATTATCAAGTTTTAAATAAATAGATTGAAACAAATACATAGTAAGTGTAGCTGAAAATAATCATCACGAAGAGAATAAATCACCTGTTGTTAAGTAACAAGAAGTGAAAGAACCAGCAATATTCATCATTCCAAAAGCTATCATTTCTTTGTTCCCATCAATGTGATAGTTCTTGAACATTGCAAAACTTCTTCCGACTGCAACTCCTTCCTGTTAAACATACATCACCCAATACTTCTTTAGTATAATACTACAAACCTCAATCAACACAAAGGACTAACAAGATACTATTCAACTAGACAACCAGTAGAACCTGCGCACTAAATGAAAGGAAATGTATATGGCCAATTGGGCCCCTAAATAGACCCGAGTCCAAATTGACTTGTGCCTAAAGGGCCTTTTATTATTAGATCGCATATGGGCTCAATAATGAACCTTCAACGGCCCAACACAAGTTTGAACATTTAAGGAGAAAGACCATGTACTTACAGCCATGGCAATAATACCGGTGATAATCCCGGTTTTAATAGCTGCCATCAAATGTGGAGATCCGAATGCCAAATGGGTAATCGAAAGTGGGTTTAGCCCTTTCTTTAGATTCCCAATCTGTAGGGAAAATGGAAAATAAGAAAAGGTTAAATAAAGAATTTATTTGCTGTAAATAGCATAAATCACCTCAGTAGTCCCTACAAATGACAACCGTCCAAGATATACAAAAATGGACCATCAGCGATTTGTATGTTAAGTGGACCCCTTTGAGTAAAAAGGTTGAGAGAGAAAGTAATGATGAAGATTAGATTCCTGATAGGGAGAAAGAAACGGAGAACTGACCACTTGAACACCGTGTTTTTCGGCATGGGTGAAATAAACGAGGAGACTTCCCAAGATAACTGAAGTCAGTGGTGCCATTGCTGCTATCCAAAAGAACTTTGGTCTTTTCTTACTCTGTGTAACCACCAAAAACATCTTATATCAGTGGTAATTACTAATTACGGCAAATTTTTACCTTTGGTATATTTAGTTCAGAAATTAACCACACCCTCAAATTTAAAATCCGTGATAACTGAAATAGCATGTTCATCGTATTTTTATGCACTCAAATGTGTAATAGAACGACTAAAACAAAACTTACATTTCGATACACTTTTCATCTTTTTTTGGGGTAAATGGAATGAAGAATCTAATGGTTGAAGTAAACAATTTCAGCTAACATTTATTTGCGATCCATTATCACAACGAATATTAATTTTGCTTGTATTAGAAAAAGTTGGGATTAGAATCGATAAGAATACCAAACTCTATATGTAAATGGTGGAAAATAAACCCTCTATCACACTACTACATTAGTTTGTGTTCAGCGTTGGTAGTAGTTGAGGTATTTGGGCTAAAGTTTTAAGTAAATGGTGAAAGAAGAGAAAAATATAAAATCAGGCAAGTTAGGCCCTTCCTATGCACAAGGCAAATCATAGTGTTTGCTTTGTTTACCCCACTATAGAAGGGGCAAACACCAAAAACGGGCAGGCAAACCGCCAGATCTGCCTGTTTGTCGGGCCAACAGGACTAACTAGCGGTAGTTAGTAAGTCTCTAGGTCGAGAAAGATAGTCTGGACCGAGAGAATCTTTTTCCCCACAGAAAATCTCTCTCTTATTAAATAAAATTTATCCCATACTTTTACAATGTATCTCTCTTACTTTAAGATTTTATAATATATTTCTTTTATCTCTCCTACTTAATCTCTCATACAGATCTTCTCACAATCATTATTCTAACAAAATAAAATTCAATGAGTCCCCTAAAAAATACTTTTTAATTAGATTTGACTGTTTTGCCATAGTGCAAAATCACATTTGCCTGACCAGGTGACCAGGCAAATCATAAAATTTAACCCCTTGCATAGGAAGGGGCCTTAGTATCTGGGATATAGAAAACACAGCTTTTTGTTTCTATCGTGAATTCTCAAAGTAACAGAAAGCAAGTGATCCGAAAAACTCGATTATATTCTTCGACTCAAACTGAAATTAGTACTTTAACCCTAAAAAATTCTTTTGGGATCTAAATTAATTTGTTTAAATTAATTAAACATTATTAAAATGTGGAAAATAAACCCTCCGGGGTATTATAAGCCAGCATATGCCACATGGCTCAATAAGCTACTATTTGATTCGATGGCCCAAAAAGTCATGTGGCAACGTTGTTTGATGTCACCAACATATTAGGAAACAAATTTTGGTTGATTTTATTAGTATTAACTGTTTTTTTGAAAATGATTTTATTATAACTTAATGAACAATTTTCAGTAAATTAATACTACTACAATATATACAAAGCATGAAAATTGGGTTACTTACAAAGAATCTTGCAATCAAGAGGAAGAACAAGAAGCAGCATCCCAAAACACCACTTTCCCATCTCCACTGTAACAACCACCACTACTAACAATTAGAATCAAAAGTGGGGAGAATTTTTTGATTTGTTAACTAAAAGGAAACAGAGAAAAGTGAGCCTAATTCTTTAAATCATTAACTCAATATCTTCCTTGATCATCTTTGGCTACATAAAAACAGAAGTTTAGTCTGGAGTAGATCATCTATTTTTTCTTCTAACAAGGAAACAAATGTTGACTTCAAGTGAAAAGCAATTGAAACTCATTTTTCACAAGAAATGTATGTTTTGAAAGTATTGCAATAAGATTTTCTTCAAACTTGTTTCTCAAAGAAAAGATTCTTGTGACCAGTAACTAACTGGATACTGAAAGATCTATTACCTGCAGATTTTGACTGTCACGGTACGTATAGTAAATAGTGAAAGATACGAGGACATAGAGATCAAAATAATGAGCGAAGGTGACTCTACCTCATCAACTTGGGTAAATACGGAGCGCATAACCGACACAATATCAGTACCATGGGTGAAATGCTCAAGACCAAGAATCCCTTTCAACTGTTGCAATATCACAACTGTGGCAGCTCCTGCCATAAATCCAACTATGGTTGCATGTGACAGAAAATCCACAATAAACCCAAGTCTGCAATCAAATTTACAATAATTATTCTTAGAATAAAATCAAAAGACTTTTTTTTTGAATTTTCACTTCACTGATTCTTATCCATTTCAAACAGTAAGTGATGTCTCCATGAACCAGATTCATTTATGAATTATGTAACTAACACTAACTAGACAAAAACCCTGCAAGAAACCAAAAAAAACCTCCTCATCAACAGAGAGACATAGAGTTAAAACTCCTACTTTACTCGAACCAAACTCATTTATTGAACATGTAATCCGACAAACTTGGAAAAAACTCCAAAAACGAGAAAACAAAGATTAGATTGATATACATGGATTGATTGATTGAAAAAAACATTGAAGACAGATGGAACAGCTACAAAGTAGTCTTTCTGATAACCTAATCATGTTTAATTGATTCATCAAATATATAACTTTACACTAAATATATGAGTGAAATGATTAACTAGTTCTAACCTTAAAAAGCCCAAGGCAGTTTGAAAAACTCCAGCAAAGAACGTAGCAGTGAAAGCTAAATAAAGATATTCCGTTGGATTTTCAGCAGCATGAACTACATCTCCTAACATTGATCCAGTTAGTAGAGATGCAACGGCAACTGTGCCGACTGCTAAATCTCTTGAACTACCCATCATGGCATACACCAACGGCGGAATAAAGCTTGAATCTACATTTTCCATCAATATATTGAATTAAAATGAAAGTATATATTTATTCATTTACTGAATAGGAACACCAGATTTAGCCTGAGCACAACAGGGGTCCATGCATGAGTTGAATCCATGACATATTCAATATGGACCAAAAAAGGATTTTCTTTGATTTTTTTTTTTCTTCCTTAAACTTAAAACAAAGAAAATTATAAATACTAAACAGATAATTATAGTAATTAAAAAATTATGTGAACTTACATAAGCCAAGAATGGGTGGTAGGTTAGCAAGTTTTGCGTAACTGATTCCTTGAGGAATAGCAAGACTAGCAATAGTAATACCAGATATAAGATCAGATTTGAAGAAACTAAAAGTATAACGAGGAGCCCATTCAAGTATAGGTAAGAAATACTGAAAACCTAACAACAGCTTCTTCGTTGGTGTTTGGTTTTTGAATTGTCTAAGAGGATCATCTGGGAAGAAAGTTTCTTTTAGAGATGATTTTAAGAACTTCACAAATGGTTGCTTTGGTGGTATCGCTACTCTATGTGGAAATTCTACGTTAGTCGACGGAAACACGGCTGGATCACTATTACCCATCTCCGGTTACCTATCTACCAAAATTATACAGAACTCAACTCTCTGTCTCTCTTCTACGTAATGCAGAAAGAGTGTATAATTAGCTTAAGTTGTAACGGTTGTGGTAGCAGAAAACGCACAGATTATTGGTGTTTGGGTAAGTAAAGACTATGGATTTTGGTAAGAAAGAAGTATTGGCAAGAATATTGCAGCGGTGGTGGTGTTTTGAATGTAGCTTTGAGGATATAGAAGAGCAGAGGGAGAAATGCTGGGTATTTATAAAGAGAACTAGTCTAGTTAGCTAAGCCAAGCAGCAGTAGTAGTAAACTAGTGCGGTTTAGGACCCACTTGTGGACTTGACACGTGTATACGCACGTGGCAGGTGTTTCAAAATGTCCCAACTCTTCCCATGAGCAAATTTTAACCGCCCACTTTAGGGGTCTCCCCTTATCAGCCATATATCCAATGAATGATTTAGGATCAAAGAAGAAAATTTGGAGTAGCTAACTAATTAGGAAACATAATTGAGATTCAGATGAATCATTACGCATAAGTTGTATCAAATTTTGTTGGAACTCCTTCAAAGTGGGTACTGGGCTGGCGTGGTATATACTGACCACGAGCTCGAGTGCTGGCTGGCTGGCTGTTGGCAGCATGGACTTATTGTTGAGCATGTCAGATGGTATTACAGTAAGTACAACCGAGAGAGCCAAAACACGGCCTTCCCCGATTTTCTTCGAAAATGCTATGGAGACCCCCCGATTAGTGACACCAAATATTGACACCAATACGTGTCAAAATTCTATTGGTGCATTCCTAATGTGGGGCTCTTTCATTTTACATGTGGAGGGAGTTGGGGTGGAAATTGACCGGTACTGCTTTGACATATGGTGGTGTTAAAATCTGGTGTCACCAAACGGGATCTTTCTAGCAACTTCAAAAAATTTAATCGAACATATCAGATTCTACAATTCGATGTATGCGCCGGTGTGTGTGTGTTATCCTAGAAAGATAGTCATGATAATAAAATCGGAGAGAAATGTAAAAACACTAATTCCTATTGGTTTCTCATATTATACCACCAATAGATAATGAAAGAGGAGCTCCCAGCAGGTTAGTGTTATCTACCCCCTATGTGCAATTCATATGAGGTGGGCAAACCACGAATTTGCTTCTTTTGATCCCACGGTGGGATGAACAAACAACCAAAATGGCCTAGCAAACCAACAGATATATGTTGGTTTTCCCTGTGAGACATAGCTGGTACCGCTCGGCACCAGTTAAACCGCTCGGCGTAACATACGTCGTCAGCGGCTTAAGTTAAGCCGGTCGGTTTAGGTACGCCGAGCGGTTTAAGTTATGTATCATCCCAACGGCTCGATCCACCTCTATAAATACGAAACAATTTCACCATTTCCATTAGACCTTCTCCATTGGACCTTCTCCATTTCGTTGCTCACACACTCTATATTTTCATCGGTTAGGCATTTTGTAGTCTTTGTCATTATTTTTTTAACGAGAAGATGTTTGTGTTCCGACCAAAATTCACTGCCAGTGAAGATGAATCGCTTTGTAGAAGCTTTGTATCACAATGGGAAGCTGTGGTTCCCTCTTATCATGCGAACAATGGTGCAGTGAACAATAATTTTTGGGAGAACTGGGAATCAAAATGCTCGTACTAGGAATGCGTTAGCATTTCGTTGTGTGTGTGTGTGTTTGGG